>PVHP010012507.1:0-42650 GCA_004024765.1 Zapus hudsonius
CCTACATCGAATTCCTATGGAAATTGGAATTTTGCCAATGGGACGCCAAGGGAGTTAATTTTGTGTGTTTGTATGTACACGATTTTCTTAGAGGGGGTTGTAGTTTGCTGTTTGAAGTTTTTGTTTGTTGTTGTATTTATTGTGGTTTTCTTTGCTTTTGTTGGGTTGGGGGAGGTTGAATTTTTTTTTCCCCTAGAATCTAAAAGGCAATTCTGAAAGAGATTGACTTTTCATATTTCTTAAGAGAATATTTCTAACAAATGATTCATGGGGGTCATATATTCATCTTCCTTTTCTAAAGGATGAAACATTGCCCGTGAGAATGTTCTGGCATCTCAACAGTATTCAAAATGGAGAGGAGAAGCCTGAAGAATTCAGAATAACTCTGTTCCTACTTATTTAAAGTTCAGATCATATTGATGGTATTGCTGTGTTTGCAGAGGTAAAGCTGCAAAGCCGACAGGAAATCAATGTTACCTCTTGTCTGATTCTTGGGGCTTCAGAGAATCACCCCCTTGGTGGTTGAAGATTTAATAACATCAATAATTGCTTTTACTCTCAATATGCTCAGTTTTCTGATCTGAATCTATTTTTTATTTTTTATTTTTTTACTTTTTAGGAATATTTCACACTCCTTTTGGATTGTGAACTCAACTGGGAAAGTGCTAATGAGGCCATGGTTATAACTGTCATTTCCATCTGGGATGGGACAGTCTTTCACAGCTTTATGAAGTCATATAAAAAATAACCGTCTCTGAGACATATTTAAGAATGGATCCGAGTAAATTTATCTCCTTACCAGAAAGAAATATGTACCCTCTCTGAATATGTTTTATCCCATATAGCCCTTCCCCTATATGTAGACCCCACAGGGATGCATACACACACACACACACACACACACACACACACACACACACACACACACACACACTGGTTTTCTAAATAAATTATCAGGAGAGAATAATTGAGTTCAATACCAGTCCTGATGTTACAATGATTAGAACATACACATTGAAGCCAGGTAGAATGCTATTCAAGACTTTGGTCATGAAGAAGCAAGCTGTGAGATCATAGGAAATTCACTAAAGGAAATCATTGATTGATTGATTGATGCTCATGATCGGAAGAAGAGGAGTAGGGAGATGGCTCAGTGTTTAAGATTACTTGCCACTTAAGCATGAGGGCCTGGGAGTCCTTGAGGCCACCTGAGTTCAAGTCCCTAGGTTCAACCTAAAAAGCTGGGCATAGCCAAGCTATCTGCACCCAAATGCACAGGGGGCAGGGGCAGGAGAACTGTTGTATGTTCCAGACCAAAAATGGCAAGTTGAGGGAGAGACCCCCACATCAAGATACTATCTGGAACAGTGACATGGGAGGGGATCTGAAGTTACACACACACACACACACACACACACACACACACGTGTGCACACACTATATCATACCACACATACTCCACAGACATGCACTCAGGCGAGCACACCAATGAATTGGGAAGAACAACACTGCTAACTCCATATTTCTAGGCTGGTTTCTTGGGAGACTAGTGTTAAGTCTATGTAATACAAAAGACACAAGGATTCATGTCTTCCAGCCATTGAAAATTTGCTGAATAAAATAATCCGGACAATCAGTATTCTCAAGTCCAGTATTAGAAAAGCCATCACCTTAGTGGTTCTTCTTGGATCCACTTTGCCCTTTCTAAGTTGGTACAGATTCATTTATAGGTTCACTTCAGAGATAATGTTGCAGTATTTCAGAGTGGCTTAAAATCAAGCAGAAATGAAACTCCCTTAGCCTCATAAAAACCTACTTAATCTTCTTATCTGTAAAACAAAGGCCTGAGAGAAACTTGCAATTCAGTTTATAGAGTCAAATCATACTGTTTTATTACTCTATGACCAGTTTCTTTTTTAAAAAAACTATTTTATTTATTCATTTTCAAGCAGAGAGAGAGAGAGAGAGAGAGAGAGAGAGAGAGAGAGAGAGGAGAGAGAGAGAGAATGCACCAGGGCCACCACCTTGTGTGTCTGGCCCACGTGGGTCCTGGGGAATCGAACCGGGGGCCTTAGGCACTGGAGGCAAGTGCCCCAACCACCGAGCCATCTCTCCAGCCCATGACCAGTTTCTTGATTGGTCCAGTTTCAGTACCCTAGCCAAGGAATGGAGAGTGATGAAGCTTTGCTATTGCAAGAGGTAGATGTTTTCAGAGCTGGGAAGGCAGACATTGGATCTAGGAGAAGAGGCACCACACAGTGAGCTGTGGATCTCTTAGAAGGCATGCATGCCTGGCTGGTGCTGACGTCTGCTTGGAGATGTAGGGGTGCTGCATTAAAAACCCCAGCTCTGAGCAGCCTGTCACCTGCTGGAGGCATCCTGTCCCTCTTAGGGGAGCAGCCATCATAATTCTCTAAGTACTGAAAATTGAAAGCTAAAATTAGCACCTTTTTACCTTTGCTTTGGCAATTCCATTCAATACACAATATACAGTGATCATAATCCCCTCCCAACACTCTCTCTCTTCCCCAGTCCTCCCTCCAAATCCCTTCTTCTTTCCAAGTATTCTCTCTTCTATTTTGATGTCATCATTTTCCCTCCTAACTTGCAGCCACTGTGAGGTCATGAATATCAAGGCACTTGGTGTCTGAAAGACAATATTGTAAGCTCTCCTTCCCTTCCTTTGGCTCTTACAGTCTTTCCACCACCTCTTTCCCAATGGTCCCCAAGCCTTGGAGGGTGTGATAGAGATTTCTCACTTAATACTGAACACTCCACTGTCTCTTCTCAGCACTTTGGTGACATTTGAATCTGCCCTCCAAAAAGACGATGTACAAGGCACAAGGATTCATGTCTTATAGTGATTGGTCACCACCTTATGAAAAAACAAGCTTCTCGAACCTAAAGTGAGAATAGCATCAATGTATGAGCACACACATAAGTAATCAGAGGGCAGTGAAATCTGCTTCTTTAGCTGGGGTAACGAGCAACAAAAACCACAAGAAGAAATCGGCACAGGCAGCGCCCAGCCAGGCCTTGCTATAATTTCTCTCCTGCACTTATGATGGTCAGAATGTAGCAGGCAGCAATGCTAGAAGAAAAGTGTGCAGAATCTCGACACCACAAAGCAGAATAGAGAAGGAGAAGGTGGATTCTTGAGGAGAAACTCCTTGTGTGACAAGAAAGACTAGATAATTCACCCAGTTTCTTTTGAGAGGAGATTTGCATAGCCTCACAATTTCTCAACATGCTTTTTACTAATGGTGTAGACCTTAATAAAGATTCTCAATTCTTCCACCCTTCTTTTCACACTTAGTCTGGGCATCCAGATATGAACAGCCATTCTCAACCTCATCGATACCTTAGTGACTTTCTGAAGAAGTCAATCCATGCTACATCGAACTAGACAGTAGCTAGGACAATAGCTAGGACAGTATCACAAACACAGCCACCCTCAGAGAGATGAATCTCCCTTCACATAAGCTCTAAAGAACAGCAAATGCTCCCAACATCTACTCTTACCACAAGGCAATTTGGAGACCCATCTCCTTAGAACTACCATTAAATTATAAATCTCTGGAAAACAAAGGTAAGTTATTGCAAATCTCTCAGGCTGGTAAACATTCTCAAACTTACATTTCTCTACCAGCTCACCACTGAGCATTAAGACGTGTTTCTGGGGTTGATTCTGAGATTATGTGGACTGACAGCCAGGCAATGGCTTCTATTTGTTGCAACTGTCATAATTCTTTGACTCTCTGGATGGTCAACCTCTTGATACACACAATCCTATGTCTTATTTCCTTCCAGGACCACCTGACAATCCTACAACATCCCTGCATAACTTGATAAATTGATATATTGAATTAGTTTTTCCTAAAACTCTGTGTAACCTAAATATACATGTTGTAAATTCTACCCAATTCATATTGGTAGAAAACTTACCCAGAAAAGATTGCTTCACATTAGATTATTCTATAGGTTAATAGGGTTAATCAAAGAAGAAGGGGAAAGCAAGACAAATCTATTTATAATTACAAACTCATTTTATTAAATGGCAGTCAATTAACAAGTGCAAGGATAGGGAATAAGGAGTGGGCATTTCCAGTGTTCTCTTATTAACAAAGCAGCTTTATTTAATGACAAGTAATCACTATCCATCTTCTTATCTTCTTTTGAGGTAAAATAAAAAGTGACCATTTCTATGCGAAACCTTTTAACCTTCTCGGTATTAACATCTCTATATGAAGGCAAATATCCATGTCTCATGGATCCTAAGAAGAAAACGACAAGGTTAAAAAGTACTATGGCATTGCTACCAAAGCTCTCCTACTTACTAAAACACATAGTACAGAAAGCATTCCTCCTGTAGCTGAAAGAGGGGGATTGATTTGCCTCAATAAAGTTTGCTTAGAAATTAAACAGCATTCTAAAAGCAATAAAACCACATTTCATTTACAATTCAGAGGAAGTAACATTGATGGTTTTAAATACAAGCTGCCTAATAGAATTACTATTTAAGATTATTGTTAAATCTCAGTGGAAAGTTTTGAGGCCACTAGGGGCAAACAAAAATGTATATATTTTGGCATCATAATTCATGACACGATTACATGGGAGGATTTGTTTTTAGATCTCAGTTATTATTAATAACCAAGAAAAAAACATTCTTTTTTTTCTAGGTGACATTTAACCTTATTTTATAGGACCCAGATGAATTTTCTTCTTAGATATAAAAACGTGATCTATTCTGAAACATTCGGACAGACTGTTTAAGCTAACGTCACCCTCATGAGAATGTTAACGGCCAAATGCCTTCCACTGTGATGTGAACAGACAGAAGGTTCCAATTCTTCCCAGACTATTTACTCTAATTAATTCTTCATGTCTACTTCCCTCAGCAAAATTCAAAGTGTAGCTCTCTCAGTTCATTTGGACTGCCTTACCAGAAAGTCTTAGTTTGTGTCATTTCTAAGGCACAGAGATACATTGCTTCAGGATGGTATGAAAGCCAAGGGTGCAGTGTCCCATGAGGGCCTCTCATGGCTTCAAAGATGGTGCTTTTCTATAATGTCTTCACCAGGCAGGAGGGGCAGAAGTCTCCATCAAGCTTCTTGTATAAAGACACTGCCTCCATTCAGGAGAGGGCAGCCTTCATGATGTAATCACCTCCTACACACGGTCACAGTGGGATTTAGTTACAACTTGACTTTGGGAAGGTGATAAGTGCTCATACAGTAGCAGGAAGTTACCATGGACAACCTGTGAATCTTGCTTTGTTCTCAAATTTAGTCCATCCATGTTTTTTAAGCTCTCTCCTCAAAATGCTACCTTGACTTGGTCCTCATTCTAGACCTGTCCCTTTTGGCCACTGCATTACAGGAAAACCATCCACATTACACACTCTTCTCTCTCTTTCATCTCCCCAAGTTGACAAACTACACTGAGACTGCAGCCTTTGATGAGCTCTCTTCAGCACTGTACAGATGCCTGTCAAAGTCCTGGGCAATCGTTACATTAGGATCATAGAAGGTTAGGATAATACCATTCATGACCATAAAGTAGCCATTATCCAGAGTGGGTCAGCATCTTCTGGAACAAGCAGGAACTTCCTTTAGGCCAAAACGTTGATGGCAACATCACCAAGAATATGTGTGCCTCTTTGATTTCTGTACTACAATGTAATTGCCGGAACACCCAGGGAAGAGAGAGCCTGTAGACTAATCTCATTCCAACACTGTGCTCTCTCCTCCCTTTATCTTATGAAAACAACTGGATTCTGTCTTTAGCTGAGTTGGATAAAAGGAGGAATGCTTCCGGTCCTATGGAGGAGACGTGGTTATATGATGGACAACTTCAAGAAGCAATACACTCCAGGCTTTCACTGCCAGACAGAACAGCTTACCATCAACTGCTCTGACATAAAACCTTTGGCAGGAATCCTCGGCTATTACAATGAATAATATTAAGTAACTCCATCCAACAGGCAACTTGTTCCATTGTTTAGGAGTGTGTCTTGTACCCAGATCCCAACTCAACTTGTACTTCCCCTCAAAACCCAGGCTCATTCTGAGATCTCTCTCATAGCAAAGGCATCCTCTGCTCTCAAAATATTTGAGGTCAAAATAAGCCATCCTATACCCCATATCTGTGCTCATTAAACTAATGTATGAAATGTTCCTCTTTAGCAAGGGCAGTTCAGATGCCAATGGAAAAGGCACTGACCTCTCCTCCCTACGTGCACACAGCAGGCTTCCAGGGAGGCAGAGAATGTCAGCATCTCTGTCTGATGTTTTCGTTGCTCAGAGAGCTGTATCTTTCTGTAAGTAATAACACCGAATATCTGTAATTGGTTACTTAGCATGAAATTCAGTCTCAGGTCCTCTAAGTAAGGTCACTACAGGGCAACATCCCTGAAATCTAGTGGTTCTGACTTTCTTAATGATGCCGTCATTGTGTTGTGATTTAAGGTTTTGTCAAGATTTTTATACAAAGTAAAACACAACACACACACACCACACACACTTGCAGCCAAGGTGATCATTTAGAATATTATCTGTTATATTGTTCAACGGTACTTTTATGAGAGTTCCTGTGATAATTATTTCTAGTGCTATAAAGACCTCAACCATAGATTTGGTGACTTTTCTTTAAAAGAAAACAAAGGTCAAATGTCCTTCTTGTTTGGAGCCTCCCGATATTTCAAAGTTTAGTTGAAATCATGACACCCTTTAAAGACCCCTTCGTGAGCTCCCTCTCTTATCACTAACATTTCGCTTTTCTTGAAGTTCTATTGTATTAACTATGTGCCATTTATAGCATTGTGCTCAAGTAAGTTCAGGAGTTTTCCCCACTGGCCGCTAGAGCCCTTCCAGTAAGGAAACTCAGAAGCTTAACTGATTGCTGTAACTAGTCCTGAAAAGCCGCAATCCCCGGGGTTGGTCTTGTGTTCTTCAACAGTGTGCATGGCTTTCGCCTTTCCTGCATGGTCCTGAACATTCAACAATACGCGTCCAGCACACAGTGGGCATAGGAGAGGGGTTGCATAACTATATTGAATGGAGGCGAAGCTTCATCCATGCTCCCGGCTCAGCTGTTCTCAATCCCTACAGGACAGAACATGTGCCCACTGGGAATCCAGGATGCCACCCTAGCCAGCAGCTTAGGAAATGCAATGTGTGGTCTAAAGTCTATGAAGAGTATTTTTGTATGTGTGTATATGTGTGTGGTGTGCATGTATACTTGTATACATGTTTGAAGGCATGTAGGTTCGTGTATTGGGAGTGTGGGTGTGTGCGTGTGTGTGTGTGCGTGTGTGTAGAGCCCAAGGGTGGATGCTGGGTGTCTTCCTCAACGTCGACTTAATTTTCCTCCTTTGACACAGGTTCTCTTTCTGAACCAGCTTATTGATTCAGCTAGAGTAGCTACCCAATGAACCCCAAGGAGCCCCTGTCACTGCCTCCGTGCCCTCAGATTATAATTGCAGTTGATAAAATGGTTTAAAAAAAAACATAAGAGCTGAGGATTTGAACTCAGGTCATTGTCTTTGTGTGACCACTGACCCTTTCCCAAGTCCTGAATATGTAAATCCTAAAGAAGCATATTAGGAGATTGTGGGAGAGGCCTCCCAAATTTAAGAAAACCTTTCTAGAAAATAAGGTTTAAATTCCTTTCCTGAGTAGTCAAAGCCTCATAAAATTCCTCTCAAACTTATTTTATTTTTTTAATATTTTATTTATTCATTTGAAGCAGAGAGAGAGAGAGAGAGAAAGAGAGAGAGAAAGCACAGCAGGGCCACCACTTTGTGGGTCTGGCATATGTGGGTCCTGGGGAATTGGACCTGGGGCCTTAGGCACTGGAGGCTAGTGCCTTACCCACTGAGCCATCTCTCCAGCCTTCAAACTTATTTTAAAACTTGCTTCTCTGCTCCCTCGCCATGCACCACTCCACTGAGGAAATGGAAGCGCACGCGGGCAGGACCGTGTTCATTAAACTACGTTGAAGCTCAAACTCCCCAAATTCTGTCCACATGAAGACATCTTCTGAAAAGACGGCTCCTCTCATTACTCTCAACCCTGTCTGGCTAAAAACATACCCTTGGTAATGATCTTGACCCAGCTTTTCTACTTAATACCAAAGTGATCAATGCATCTGATGTGCTTTCTAGCCATTTTAGATTCTAAATTCCATAAATACAGGTTGTATGACTAATCCATCTTTAATTCCCTGCAAACGATTGTCATATTAATAAAAAAAAGTAGTTGTACAGAAAATACTTTGTAAATTAATCCCCAAGTAGCGTTTTGGAGGCTCTTGCTGGGTCCCAGTTCACCTCTCAGTGCCCCTTCTCTGGCTGTGTGTCCCAGAGGATTAACTTCCCAAGCCCCTTTCATCAGACAAGGCAGTCTTCCATGGGGGATGTGTTTTCATGTCCTTCTAGAAGGAAGCATTTCTTCCACCCTGGAGATCAGTGAGCTCCTTCTCCTCCAGCTTCGTCAACGGGGGAGAAAGAACACACACAGAGAGAGAAGAGAGACAGGAGAGAAGGAGCCAGCCCAAAGGAGAGACAGAACCCAGGCTCCCTCCCAGTTACCAAGGAAAACATGCAGACAGCACTTTTTTGGACATTTTTGGAAAGGAGCAAGGCTTCTTTACTGACTGAATTGAACGTGCATTTTAAGGATTTGTGTCATGGAGACTAAGAACCCAGAACCAAATGGCCGAGGAATGAGGTCAGCCCACACACAGAGCAAACTGCACAAGGAACCATGCCAGAACTTTCTGCTTCATGGGGGAGGGGAAAGGGAAAGTAAGTGAGCAGCACCCTTAGAGAGGACTATAACCAGAATGCTGAATTAGACAGGAATGCCGTCCCATCCTGCCTGGATGTCATCATCTCTCCCCACAGTATTTGGTGTGCTTCCCTTTGCTGTCCACAGTGAACACTCGATCTGCTAATGGAGAATGAATGCTTGGACTTGTTTCTTATTAGAAGAGGTACAGGACTCTTTCTAGTCCTTAAGTGAGATCTGAACAGCTCACCTAACAGCTGCTTTCCCTCCTGGTCTTCAAGGCATGGCGTGTGTATTTCAATTGTTTTGAATTTAAAAAATGCACTGATGTCTCCTTATCAACCCTTCTTCCCCTTGTGTTAGGGATGAAGCAGATCTAACCTTTCACGTCTTCACAGGAACCATGTAGCCCTTCTCCCTTGCAAGTGTTAATTCACCAACTGGAAAATTGAATGAAACACTTGCCCTGGCACTGCACTAGCGTTGGGTCACTTGGAGCTGAGAATGCAACCTAAATGCTTCTCTGCCACCCCGGGATCCACGGGCTTTGCCAGGAACTGCCAGCAGCTTGCAGGGCGGGTAGGAGCTTGGAAGCCTCGCAGCCTTCCTGTTAGCTTTCAGGATCTGGAACTGAGACAGGAGCTTCACTTTCCTCCAGTGCAGGTGCCGAGGTTTGTTCCCTCTGCTCTCACACTAGGAGTCTTGTTGAGAAATAACACGCGATCGCAAGCAAATATTTTCAAGATGATCTTCACGATGACAAAACAAAGGGTGTGGAGTCCCACAGATATTAAATATGAAAGACCTTACAGATTCCGTTATCGCGTTCTATAAGGAGAGATTTATTAGTCAGTCTGGTCTTTATGGTAAGTGATGCATAAATAACAGTAAGGGTGTATAAGCAGATCATATGAAAAATCACATATAGAGCAGAAATTGGGTGAGAGCCAGCTTTTCTAAAGGTGAATGGTTCTGCTCACTCCTCCAGAGCCTCTCTCCTGGTGATGGATGTAAGCTGCAGCATTTTAAAATGCTGTTTGTTTCAAGGCAAGAGAGAGGCTGTTCTCTAACAAATGGGGCTTCTGGTTTTTCTACCAAGGGGACATCCTGCTCCTGGGAGGGAAGGTGCATTCGGTGAAGTCTTCCTCTGCAGTCCATCCTTTTGCCGATGAGGATGAAGAGTCATTTAAATCCAGAGAGAACACCCTCTTCTCCCCCATTTTTGGATGATTGTTTTTTTAATGGTACTGCAATCAGAGCAAGCATTCGACCAAGCATTTGCAGGTTTCCTTCATCTAGTCTGCACTCACTACACAGATTCTCTCCTTCCAATGAGATTCAAGAGAAAATACAGGAAGAAAATGTCTCTTCTTTGAGACATAAAGACCTTTTGCAATGAAGACCACCTGTTCACGTTAGGTGATCTCTGTGGCTTGAGGAGCATCTGTGACATTACACCAAGGATGGCTCATGTTCAGCCAGACATGCGCAGAGCAGGCACATGGTGCAGTCATTGTCTGTTCAGCTTCTGCTTTCCCTGAAGTATCTTTTAAATCTTCGGTGCTTCACAAACTCCATAATATATACAATTTTGTTTTTGGTGTGTAATTTTCTGCTGCTGTGATCTCATATTTTCATAATAAATTATTGTAAGCACGAGAAGACTATCAAAATGCTGGCTTATTTGAAAGATACATTAATTTTCATTTCACATGATTCAGTTTCAAGTATCTTTATTCTATCAGAAAAACAAGATGCCCTGGTTGGGTTTGACAAAGCTAAGCCTTTCTGGGTACCTCTGGGGGTTGATTCACTTCTTCACACAAGTTGGATTCTTTAAAAATTTAATATTTTTTTTGAATTGCTCTCCACATGATACAGGGCTAAGAAAAAAAATCAACAAGTTACTGTTTTTATGGCTTGAGAGAGAAATTGTCTCCATTTGTTAAAGATTATACAAAATTGAATATAGTTTTCAATAATAACTCCCAAAGTTGATCTTAAGTACCTGAACAGGTAAGACTCTGATAAGGCCAGGAAGGAGGATATTTAAACATCTGTAAGTCTTTTGTCTCCCTTCTTTCTTTTCTTTAGGCTTAAGCTTTCCAATCCTGAAAGTTCATGTCCAGGGCCATGATCAGAGATGATAAACGAACTACTGAATTGGCAGAAGATGCCGCTATTATTTTAACCAGTAAACTAACGCGGGGTTAATCTGGGTGTTATTCAACCTATTGAAAGTGTTTTGAGTGAACATATGGATTCCATTGTGAAATCAAGGCACAGTTTTAACTCTGAATGGAGATAATTAGCCTTTAGACTTTAAACATTTATATGTGTCGTGTTGTGTCAGAGAATTTTTCATGGTCAATAGGTTGAAAGGTTACGAAGTTGGAAATGAAAATCCGTACTTTTGAGTAAAACTGTACAACCACCACAAATAATGCAATTCACTACTGCTCTCTCTTGGAAATGGTTAGTAATAACACTCAGAAAGCAATCACCTCTTCCATAGCCTGGATAGTCACTGAGAAACATTATATCTGATTAAAACTTGCTCTTTAAGTTTCAAGATTATGTTATAGGAATATATTGATGATTACCTCATCTGATGAAGTCTAGATGATAAATCCTTTTCTTAGTATAATGGAAAGCAAAATAGAGCACTTTCAAATTATTTTAAACTTTGTAAAAAGTGTGTCTCCTGCAAGTCTGATTTGGACATTTAATAGAAACACATTTTTGAGCTTTGACAGGGTACAAATTTTCTGAATAGCTCATCATGACCTCAATACTTTGAGCCTAGACAAAAGATCTCCTTAAAATAGAACCACAAAGTAATGCAAATATTTATAAGCTTTCAGAAAGGATGCCTTACCATCTCAAAGGTTCATGACCCATTCAAACATAATAACAGCAAATTTTCAGACTCATAGGAGAGACAGAGCTGGTAAGGGGATGTTTTGATGATTCATTTTGAAAAATTTCTATTTTTTTTCATCAAGACCATTGAAATGCCTAAAGATTGAAGGATTGTTTTAGCATTCAATTGGTAGAACATGGCTGTAAACAAGAATCTCACAGTATTGTTTTTAAATTTGCATATTTCATTTGAGTTGATAGCAACTATTTGAGGTAAGAGGCGATAGTGCCTCTTTTTATAGAAATTAACTTATTACAAAGGACAAAAAAATCGAAAGTGATTGTTTCATCAATTCTATTCCCTCTCAAGTGAAATATTTCTGGGGACAGAGACTGGAGTCTTTGGCTTTATTAGAAATACGAAATATGGACATGATTCGACAAGCATTTTATTAATTACATTTCCTGGAACCACAATGACAGGCACCTGGGTATTTTTAAGGATCTCATAGCCAGAGCTCCACAGAATAATGTTACAGAACTACAAAACGCCACAAGAAAAATCCAGCTAGTGGTGAAATGATATGATGTAAACAGATTATCCAGTATTCCATACAAACACCCAACTCATGGCAGGAGTGTACAATCTACTGATACAATGACCATCTCCTTCTAAAATATCTATTTATTTATAGCCTCTTGTATGTATATGTTACTTCCTATATTTATTTCAAAATGTAGTATTCCTAAATTTGTTGCATTGTCTTTAGTGTTTTCTCAGGAGTTAAGATCACTCCTCTTTAAAGAAAATGCTAACACTACTCAGACATAGTCAGACATGAAGAGGTAAATAAAATCGGTAGCCTTGAAGACATGGAGATAGTCTGAATTTTGAAAATCATACATTAAAACAACTCACAATAAGAAGAAATATAAAAGGATGCCTTGACTGTAATCCAAGTGACAATTAATTTGGCACTGACAGAGAAGCAACAGAGATGGGAATGTATTCTAGGTATAGAAACAGGTTCCCACACACAATGTTCTCAAACCAATATCTTCAAATGAATATTGGCTACTCTCTCGCCAAAACATACATGCTTCTTGCTCCCCACTTTAAAGTGAGGTATTGAACACTCACCCTACACAGCAAGTATGGGATGAAGGAATAACACGCTCTGAGAAAATGAAAATGTGGATAATTAAAAATCAGCAAGTTAGTAAGTGTCCTACACATTGAGAAATGCATATGTCATACAGTGAACACAAGGCTGAGCTGGGTATGCCATATCTCTTACAATTTACAAATTATATATATATATATATATATATATATATATATATATATATATATATATATATATATAAGTTTCCAATGCTTTGTCTAAGCTTAGAATATCAGAATCTTCACTACTATTCAATTGTTTATGTGGTAGAGCTTTTAATACAGCTTTAAAATGTGCATTTTTATTATATACATAAATCTTATTTTCACACTAATCTTCTAGTGTCCACCACCCTGATCCCAAATTGCTAATCTTTTATGAAACTTTATTACATGTTTAAGGTGCTTTTATGTAAAATAACTAAAATTTCTATATTAACTTATCTTTACATTTTCTTTATGTCTTACAGAAATAACATCTAAATTAAGTTTCCACAGAGTCTATGTTTTTTTCATATAGTCATAAAATATTTAATGTTGCACTTCGATAGTTCTAAGAATAGAATATAAAATAAATATAAAGGATTTAACACAGGCCAAAGGAACATTTTCCTAACAATGTTAACTGTTAAAATTATCCGTGTTCACAAGAAGCTGTATTTGTGTTTTACTCTTTTCAATTAATTATTTTTAGTTATTGTCTTCAGGTAACAAATATATTTTAAGACCCTGTTTAAAAATACATCATTAATGCATGTTAACTCTCATCAATACATTAATTCATATATTTAGCTAATATTTATAGATGCCTATTATAGGATTCAGTGGTGAGATGAACTCTGTAGGATGTAAATTGCCGTCACAGGTCTCCTTGCCAAGTCTGGGTTATCATATTTCTGGGTTAGTTTCATCTAAGACCAAAAGCCATCTAGTGGTTTTCACTAAGACCTCAGAAATTTTTCCTAAGTTCTCATAAACCACCCTCAAAGTCACTTACTCTGTGTTCCATCGAAGTCCTAAGATAAGCACATCACATACTAGAATTCAACATTGTGCTGCTTCAATAAACTAGGCTGACTGTCAAAATTTAGAAAGGAAAACATCCCACAAGTTGGTCTCAAAAAGTCGTTAAACGCCCACGCCAGGCCTGAGGCAAAACCCTGTTGCTGAAGAAACCACAGAATACCATCGTTCAGCATCGAGAGACTCTTCGAGGCCTGGAATGGTAACCAGATCCCAGATGGCAGTCAGTGCAGTGCTGGAAGACACTACACAAGCTGCCAGGGGAAGCTGAACAATGACAGCTGGTGTAAACAGACCACTGACATGAAACACAGTCTGAGGCTATGAGTAGGCTGACCACACCTCCTACTGGGAGAGAAAAGGAAACCAAGAAAGGAGAACCCAGTGAGGGGGAACCCTTGATTGGAACCTGGGATTCAGGGCGATATGCACCGGATCCCATACTCTTGGGCTCCCAAGAAAAGATGCACTATGCGAGTGACTGCCGGGGAGGCTTTTGAAAATAGAAGCTAGGTAATCCAGATTGTTGTATATTTGTTAACCAATACTGACCTCATTCTCCGATGGAGATTGTGTTTGTATTTTTCAGGATACAGTGAGGGAGCTGTGGCCCATATAACCCTACCAACCGATTACAGGCAGAAAGCTGAGATCCTGGCATGAGATGAGCCACCACAGTCATACGGGGGAGGATCCATATGGAACCCGACAGAGAATGATTGGATGTACAATGGACCCACAGCCATAGCCATTCAATTAACAAAGGATAAGCCAGTGAGACAGAAACCAACGAATCTCGACACAAAAACCCCTAAACTCACAACACTAAAGCAGCCTCAATACTCACCCACCACGATTCAGGGAACTGAGCCGAAGAGGGGGAGGAAAGATTGTGAGATCCGTGGTGGGGGAGAATAGCAGAGACTTGGCACCCCTCAGTAACAACACACTTGGGCCAGGAGAACTGGGCTGAATACTAGGCTATCCATGGTCCCCTACCACAGAGACTGATCCAGACGGCCCACGGAGGAGGATATCCAGCTGACTGGGGATGGGGAGTGGGGGCAATGGGGAATTGGGGATAACAACTCATGGTTGGCCCACTAAACAACGTAACTCATTATGGACAATAAAGAAAAAAATAAAAAAGTAAAAAAAAAAAATTTAAAAGTCCTTAAAGTAATTTGTCCTGTACCTACTTCTGAAAAACAGTAAATTGGTTAATGAAGTCATTTCCATAAAGTTTATTAGCTTCTTGGAATTGTAATGGTGGATTAATGCCAAATATTATAAAGAATTATAATATCTAGAACTGTGAACTCTGTTTATAATGTTGACCCCATTATCTAAGTTGAGAGACCCAGTTACATGATATTCCCAATGCTTACTCTCCTCAAGGAGAAAAGTAACAATGTTGACCTTTGAAATAGTTCTTATTACTATTTTAATGAATATTGAAACATTTATTAAGAATTCATAAAAAACATTAAGTAAACTTAAGAAAATTCCTGAGAAAGACTTACACCTGAGAAAACACATAAAACACCTAGGCCTGTGATTCCCTCTCAGCATTTTATTTTACCCTGTTTAATAACATTTAATGCATTGAATTACATCATATTCAGCCTGTGGCTTGTCGCAGGAAGCAAAGAATTAGAATAATAGGAGTTGGGGCAATGGCTCAGTTGGGATAATCCTTGCTATGTAAGCATATGGACCTGAGTTCAAACACAGGAACCCAGTGAAAATGCCAAGTGTAGTAAGTGACATGTACTGTAATCACAGCTCTGGGGGGGCAGAGACAAGAGGATTCTGGGGTTCTTTGACCAACCAGTGTAAACTAATCTATTAGCTCCTGTCTCAAATAGAGGTTGATGGTATTCCTGAGGTTGATGCCTACAGTTGTTCTCTGGCTTACACATATGCCTGCACACACATGCAAGTGGGGATACTTCCCCCCCTTACAGACAGTCATGAATATCACATGCATGTGCACAAAAAATAAAAGGAATTAGAGTCAATAAAGGGATCATCTTAAATTCATTTTCAGAAAAAAAATAATTCTGGCATTTTCTAGTCTCCTCCAAGTTCTGTTAGTTATGCAAGAATCATTTCTACTGAAAAAGAAACTGCAGTGTTTGGTCCCTGTCACCCTCAGAAATCACAGTCTCTCTTCAGAAATAAAAGTGAGGTGGGCATGATGAGAGATGGGTCCAGAAAACAAGACTATCTCAAGGTTGGCAACATTTTCCTATGACCCTGTTCTTATGCCAATGAGAAAGATTCCATTTCTTCCAAGTCGTTTCTTCTTCTCCCATCAGATCAGGCACTGAGGAGAACTGAGGCACATTAATACCTAGGGACCCCATCACCGTTCCACCACTTACTCCATTGTCTCTACAATTCTGTCATATCTGTATCAGGTAGGAATGTCACTCTGCTGCTCTAAGCTTCAATGTCCCTCTTAGGGACACACCTCCCACCATACACAGAAAATGCGGAATGGCCTAGAAATAATATCTGTCTTCCATACAGCAACCTTGAATTGACTCATGATTTGGATAGTTCGGAATCCGGATTTTCCAAATGCTGGCGTAATTCTAAACCAGCGTAATTGATGTAAACACTGGAAGTCTTCTGCTAGATGGATTTCACCTCTCTGGTCTTCAACTTTGTCATTTGTACAGTACTGACAGCAGGTTCTTCTCATAGGCATCATTTGATGGCTATTACATTTACCTGTTCTGTAACACCTACTGAGAAGTTAATATCAGGGTCATTCTGAGCATGATACATCATATTTAGTGTTTAACCAAATGCTATGTTTTTCCATCCATTTATATATATTTATTTAATTTTGAAAATATATATTTTATTTATTTGAAAGAGAGAGATGAGGGGAGGGAGAGAGAGAGAGAGAGAGAGAGAGAGAGAGAGAGAGAGAGAGAGAGAGAGAGAGAGAGAGAGAGAGAGAATTTGGGCACACCAAGGCCTCCTACCACTGCAAATGGATTCCAGACACATGTGCCACTTTGTGTATCTGGCTTTTTGTGAGTGCTGGGGAATCAAACCCAGGTCATCAGGTTTGCAAGCAATTGCCTTTAACCACTGTGCCATCTCTCCAGTCACTGATTTTTATATTTTAAAATTATTTATACATACTATTTACTTAAACTAGAAAAAATGAAACATTCAAGAGAGCCTGAAATTAGTGTCTTGCAATAAATTCAAACTGGAGAATGTACCTTAAAGGTTTCAAAAGGCAGCCTGTGTGTCAATCACTACTTTCAATCATGTGGATTTCTTGCCTGGTTACCTTGGACGAAATTGAAAAAGTAAGCGTTTGCGACTCTGTTAAATTAAAATCAGGAATGCAACCATGTAAACTGGCCTGTAAATTGTGTGAAACACATTGTCATGTTATGTTTGATCTCCAAAATTTTGTTTACTCTATAAAACACTGTGGTTCTTCCAATGTTTCCAAGGAGGAAAACAACGAGCCCCTACAATAAATGGATGTTAAATTATGCATGCAAAATGGGATTTTTGCTATTATAAAACAGAAGAGTCTACAAAAATGCAAAGCTACTACTCCAATGTTCTGTTTGTTCTTATCATTACTAGAAATATACATATATACTAATGTTGCAGGTGGGCTGCTTACACCTGCTTTTTTTCAAATGACAATCCTTAATGAATTGTCTTCCTTGGAACAATATGCAGTCATAAATATGTAAGATTTACATCAGCTTCAAGACAGCTAGCCATGATCTACACAAATACCAGAGACCAAGGACCAAATTTCTTTCATATGTCATAAATAGAGGTAAGTGGTCTGTTCTATGCAGGGTTAATAACAGCCAAGGAAATGCAGCCTGGTTAGAACAACAGCTGGAAGAACCTGGTATCATCACCTTGCTTGTCTTTCACCCAGAATTCTATAGGAAATAGGGAAATAGGATATTTAATATCCATCACAGGTTCCTCTCTTCACATCCTTCGAATCTATTCCTCCTAGAATTCAGGCCCGTTTCATTCTGCTATACCTACTAAACCACTGCTTTGAGTTGTTACTGTTGCTTTACTGTGTTAAAGGTGAAAAGACAAACCTACATATGTGATTTCTTTTTCCTTTTAACACACAAATAATTAGCATCTTGAGTATGCCCAGTGATATTGTGTGTGGTGAGTGTGTGTGTGTGTGTGTGTGTGTGTGTGTGTGTGTGTGTGTTGGCAAAAAGTTTTGGGGACAGTTTCAGTTTTGTTATTATAAGAGAATTCCCTAGTGAATAATACAATCTTATATTCTCCCTTGAAATATAATTGTTGAGAAGTGCATCTGCCTGCTGTGAGGAAATGTATTTTTAGAAAGGAATGTCACATAATACCTGCTAATTTTCTATAGCAGTTGGTAGAGGTACTTGATTTATGTACTCACCTGCCCCTGGCATGCTGACTGCTAGCTATTTTTAATATGAAGACAGTTTTTGTTCAGCACCAAAGCCTTACATTTTGTTCTACTTGAAATATTTTTTTTCTGAGGAGGGCAAGCTGGCTGGACAGATTAGCCAAGTTGGCAAGCTCTGAGTTCAAGGGAGAGATCTTGCCAGGGAAAAATAGAATAGAAAGCAATGAAGGAGACACAGAGTGTCAACCACTGGACTCCACACCCAGGCACACACGTGTGCCCCCTCCACACACCCATGCACACACATGTCCCCCCCACACACACACCACACATATACAAACAAAAGTAAAACCATGAAATCATGCTCAGATATTGATTGAGAGTGGAGCTTCATTGAGTTGCTCAAATATTCAGCTACACCCGTCATAAAAGGATGGGGGCAGCTGAGACAACAACCCTGGGCACAAGAGGAAGGTAAATCCCACCAGCCCTTGCTTCGAGCTTCAGCCTCTTTCATAGCCGCAGGCTCAGCTCATCGTGTCTCCACGTCCACTTAGATTCTCAGCAATGTTGGCACAAGTCATTAAACTATAGCAGTTAGCTGCAAATTGGGAGTTTGTCAGAAGATATCTGGAGTGTGTCATGTTATACAATAATAATTGATAGTCAACTCCTGCATGTGTGTTCTCTCGTTCAACAGGGATAATGGTTTCCATTTTATACTTAAATAAGGGCTGAGAAGATGATTCATCAGTTAAAGGCACTTACTTGCAACAGTTGACTGTTGGGGTTCTAGTCCCCAGAATCCACATAAAGCCAGATGCACAAAGCAGAACATGCATCTGTATTCTCTCTCCCTCTTTATCTCTCTCTCTCTCTGTGTCTGTCCCTCCACCCCTCCCTTCTTCTCTCTTTCTCTCTCCTCTTTACCTATCTTTCCTTCTTTCAAATAAATAAATAAATAGAATGTTATATGTAAATAAACTCCAGCTCAAAGTGAATATATTTGCTACCCAACTCCTATCTCTAATAAATGGTAGAAACCAGATTAAAATCCTCTTGGGAATTTTTCCATTTTCTGTTCGATTACTAAATTACTGCTACTAAGTGACTCAAGCAGTTTTGTGTAAATGCACACAGTTTTCCTCTGTGTCCTGCACACAACCTGAAATGAGAAGAACTGTGAAAATAGCTTGCTAGTTTTGTGACCCAGAGAACCCAACAAAATAATGCAAATCAAGAGGCCTAAATCTGCATATTCTGGGCTAATATGTAGGCTCAGCAATTAAAGGCACTTGCTTGTAAAGTCTGCTGAGGAGGGTTCAATGCCTTACCCATCTAAGTAAAATTGGGTGAAAATTCATTTGCAAGGGTAAGAGGCCTTGGCATGTGCTTATATTCTCTCTCTCTCACACACACAAATTAATTAACTTATTAATTAATTACAAATCTCCAAGTTCACTTTAAGAACACCTTTAAGAACACAATGAAATTCATGATATTACTCAGGTCATCTAGGAAATGGTATCTGAAAAGTCAATCTGAAAATGTTGGTGTCTGTCTGGCTTATCCCGTGTTGACTGACTGGCTGTGGTTGTGGGTCTCTTGCTTATCCCACCACTCTCTGCAGGATTCTATCTGGATCCTTCATGGTAGAGATGGGGTGGCTCATCTCTTGCCCAGGTGTCAGCCATCGGCCTGTGGCTTCTTGGTAGGGTTGGAGAATCCATAGCTCTCTCTCTCTGAATTCTGAAAGATACAAAGAGAATCTCCATCAGAGAGTGAGATCAGTATAGGTTAACTTAAATACACATTTTTGGGTTGGCTAGATCATGTTTGTTAATAGCTCTACCTAAATCACTCATTTAGTGCATTTCTCTTTGGAGGTCTAAGATTCTGGTTCCCTGTGTATTTTGTTCCGAGTCCCCAGTTCCAGTTCAGGGCTCCCCCTCACTAAGTGGATCATTTGGCCGAATTAAAAGCTGTTGAATGCCTCTGCCAGGCTTTGGATCCTCCATTGTGAAATGGGGATATTGACTCATTATTGGCCCATTCAATGTATCTAAATATGGACAAAAAAGGAAAAATAAATAAATAAATAGTTAAAAAAGAAAGAATCTGAAAGTTGTCACTTTAACGAAATGCCATGTGCCATGCAGGCTGCATAATCATTAGGTGTGTCCATGGTAAACCCTAGGGCGGGACAGATGGTTGGTGGCCCCAAAACAGTGCTGAGTCTTGGCTGCGCATGCTTACACATGAAGAGAATAATGTTTCATGGAAGAGCTGAGATGTGCATTTTCTGGTCATTGAACGCATCCAGGTGAACAGAGTTCCCAGGATAAAGCACTGGATTTCCAGAGCTCTTGATGGGATTATTCCACACATGAGCTCTCCTGCTCCATGGAGATGATTCTGACAGAACAAATCAATTGTTCCCAAGCGGAAGGGGGGGAAATGCACAGCATAGGAATCACTTCAGCTTCAAGTAAGTATGACTAAGGAGGCAGCTCACTGGGTTAGAGTGGGGACCTGAGTTTATTTCCCAGTATCCACACAAGGCCCTGCATGCCTGTAACTATAACTTAGTACTTGTTAACCAGCCTTCCCACCCACTCATTCTCTCTGCCTCCAACTCTTCTCAGCTTCCAGTAACCGTTATTCTCCTCTCCACTGCCAGGACATTAACTTTTTACCTCCCGAGAAAGTGTGAGTTAATGTGGTGCTTGTCTTTCTGTACTGAGTTTCTTTCATGTAACCTAAGTCCTCTAGGTCTGCTCCGAGATTTTCGTTTGCCTTGGTTCTAGGAGAGTATGCTCTCTTGTAACACAGTCAGTTGGCTAAGTAGTCATGGCAGAGAGAGAATAAGATAGGAGAGTTCAGAGGAAGGGTGAAGAAAGGATTCCACTTCAAAGTCAGGGCACCTGACTTGACAGTTTCAGATAGGCATTGTCAGACAGACCTGTGACATTTGTTGAGCTATTACATTGCACAGCAGAAAACCGTTAGTGGTAACATATACTTATACATGCATATATATGTATGTATATATATATACATACATATATATGCAGATATATGTGCATATGCAAAAACCTAAATAATTACTCATTCTTTATGTTTCAAATTAACAAAGCAGTAGACACCACATAAACATTACTCTGGATATTGGACCTCAAAGTATATAGATCCCAGCTCTATGCCTTGTAGATCATGAAAATTTGAAAATGTAACTCCTGAACCTTAGTTTCTTTGTTTATAAAATAATGATAAAAGTGTAACCTGTAACCTTGGTTCTTAGAGTGAAGGGAGTATAGGGTTCTATGTATATATATATGGTCAGCCGTGTAACAGCACATGTGACAGATATAAATGATATAAATATAAACACAGTAAATATCACACTTATTTACATAGCAAGATTCTATTGAGTACCTGGAGACCTGGTCATCATCTGATGATTACGTAGCTGCAGCATGTGCAGAGGAGTCAGAGATAACAGGCTACAGGGAAGAGCGGCTGTGTTTAAAGAACCCTTCACTTAAGAAACTGCTCTATGACAGTAACTTCACATGACCTATAGGAACTTGTGTTGGCTTACAGGGTTTCAGGTAGGTGACCTAGGGTAATAAAATGGCAGAGATATCACAGATATCATGTTGGATCACCGATTCATAGGCTGTATGACTATCTGGACAAATAAAGAATGAAGAGGAAAAAAAATATATATATATACATATATATATACATATATATATGGCAAATCCTTGTGCAAATCACTATTCTACATGCTTTTACATTAACATCAAATATTTGTAATGAACTCATGTGGTAGGTACTATTAATATTAATATATCTCACTTGCTGATAAAATGCAAAACTCAAGAAGAGAGGATAAATGAATTGCCCAATATCATATATTTGAAGAATAAAAAGCAGGGAAAGACCCCAGAGTTCACGGTCTTTCTCAGTAGTATGTATGGTGCCTTGTGCTTCTGTGATTGAAACTTCAGTACAGAAGGATGCTTGGCTTCTTACCACATCGGTCAAGGAACGGTCTTTGTTGAACAACAGACACAAAAGAGGGGTGCTCATATTAGCATTCCAGTTCATCACATCGATCTTAATCTTCAGACCAAGAATAGAGTGTTTGCTCAGTTACAGTTTTACTAAAGCAATAAAAGTAAAAAAGCGAGAGTCTATAAAAATCTCACCTACACGATCATAGCATTATAAAAGTCTGTGGATGGCAAATCACAGTTATATTTTCTCACCATAAAATAATAACTCTGTGAAAGCTTGAAGGGTGGAATTTAGCTAGGTCTGAAAACGGATTTCACGTTGTGGTTAGACCGACCTACTTCACCACTTACGCTCCATGTTAACTTGTTATAATTTCTGGTTCATTTATTTTACATAGGAAGCTTACACAAAAGTGATGGTTTAAATGTAAAGGGTGGTTTAAATATAGAAAACCTGCGAGGTGCTATTGAGTTCTGATTTTCCAGAAGCAATTTATTCAATTTACCCTCATTATCTTCACTTTATCCTTCCAACCAGAGGTCTGGAGGCCATGGTATGGTCCTTTGGAGAGAAGGGGTGCTTCTAAGGCGAGCTGCATATCAAGTGAGAACAGGTGACATTTAACTCAGCCCAGTTTGCTGCCTTTTGACTCTTTTTAAATGGAATCTTGTGACTGGAACAGAAACTTTCCTAATGGGATCACAGTGTATGTTTGATGCAGCGTGTCCATGGTCTGTCCTGTCTTCATTCAGCAATGCTGAGGAGAGCTTACTGGGTCTCCAGGACCTGATGCCAGCAGATGCCTGAGCATGCGCCACCAAGGGTTCTGGGAGTTTAATGAAGGGGCCTGTTCTTCCATAGCACGTATTCTGTTAAACACACGACTGCAACCAATTCCTTATCTAACTCCCGATCAAGACCTTTTAACATCTATGTAACATGTGACAGGCTCTTTTTTTCCCTCTATGTCTTGTGAATTCTGTTTCTGTAAGGAAAACGTTTTGAGGCAATGATGGAAGGAAGAGCTTGGTAGGAATCTCTATGGCAAGGAGCAGGCTTTATTTAGACTTCAGGTCCCGAGAGGTGGATGCCTCAGGTTCTAATGGCACCGTGACTCTGGAAACAAGTGGGCAGCATGTGGACAGGAGGTTTGATTAGCCTTCGGGAGGGGTAAGGTTGTTCTGCATCCAAAATGAGAAAGGGAGACATGAGGACGTGGGGACTGCAAGCTGTCTGAACAGTAATTTTAGTTTCCCAGGGTCAGAAGTCATCAAGTGGCTTCTTTGGCTTCTTGTGGCAGTTGGTTATCTCCTGGTAGACTGTGGCTTGTTTGTCTGTGAGTGGCACTCTCTGGGAAAATCTCTTGGCACCTGTCTGTCTGGGTGTGTTTGCTGACTCCAGTTTTTGCCTCTTGTCTTCCAGGATTCAGACTATCCCCAATCCTCTCACACTGCCCTGTGGTGTATGCTGCTCTGTGGGCATCACTGTCCTCCAAGATTGCACCTTTTTACCCTAAAATGCTTCAGGTTGAGGGTTTTGTCCCAGTAAGAAGAAGGGAACTGCAACACAAATGCAGGACTTGAGTGACTTCAAAACTTCCAATGTTTAAAGCATTTCTAAGAATCCTCCTCCCCCATTTTTTAAAATTTTAATGAATGATATAATAGAGCCATTTTTAAGCTGCATTGGACAAGATACTGCAGGCTGATAAGACAAAACTTTCGGTCACAAGGAATCTTTACTGCACAAGGTCACATCAGACTTAAGACATGTTTTCATCGTAAATCAAGGGATGGTTTTAGGAAATTTCATAAAATTGTAAATTTACAGTTGGGAAAGGAGTAAGGCTAATCTCAAAGGTCATGTACACTTTGCCATTGTCGCAGTCATCAACACACCGCTGGGATGAATCACCAAACTAGGCACAGTTTATGGGAGGAAAGTATTTATTGAAACTACAGATTGAGGAGAAGTTCCGTAACAACTAAAGAGGCTGGACCCTTTCACAGGCCCAAGCAGAGAGAGAAGCCCATCACCTACACCACACACACAGAACAGCAAATAGGCAGGAGGCCAAAGAGAATTTCTTCCCCTTTATATAGCCTTAGGTTGGGGTCTTACAACCCTTCCCCAGACTTAATGGCTTCCTGAGTCTCTGGAATTTCTTTCCTGTATGGCCCACAGAGGAAAGGATGTTTACTTCCAGCTTCTTTGAGCTTCTTTACATCCTGCCCCTTGCTGAGAGGCTGCCTTCCTGTAAACATCCTCAGAGACCCACCCAAAATAATTAAAAAGATCCAAGTTGACAACAAAACCTAACCATCACAGCCATAAATCATGGCTTATTGCTATTTTAACAATTATATTTAAAATCTCTTTATATAAAACGAATATTGTCACTGGGTCGGTAATCTTTACAACACATTTTGGAAACTGTGCTGGAATTCTTGGCTCCTCATCAGCAAGAGCACCTCAATCACACCTAGGAGCATCGGGCTCCTTTGTCTTTCACAACCATTTTATTACCTTCTTTCTATCTCTATCCTGAATCACCCATGCGTCTATCAAATGTCTGTTCAAATAAAGACTTTCTAGTGATCAGAATAGTGACTTCCTTCTCTGTGCTCTCATTGGACTCTCTTAACACTAATTACTTATCAAGTCAGTCTTTCACAAAGGCCTGTAAGATGCTTTAATGATGACACATAGTTTTTTGAGTCCTAGTTCACATAGCTTACAATTTTTAGGGCTTGTATGTCAGTGTTAGAAAAAAAATTGTTTCATTACTCACTCCACAAAAATGAACTATGATTTAGAAATTATTATTAGCATCATTCTTAGAGGGTTATTAGATGGCTTGTCTAACATGTCTTTGAAGGCAATTAGAAGAAAGTAATTTCAGTTGCAATGATTTCCCTAAAGCCAGCCTAGCAATGGCCAACCACTCTGGGAAGATGAGGTAATACACACAATTTAATTACTTGTTTAGAGCCTTGCTTATGTGAATGTAAGCGCTAATGTCTTCACGTTTTACTGAGTACATATTATATGACAGATACAGTAAGCACACATTTTGCCTACAAAATACAGAGCTTAGGCATATATGTTGGTCATAAATAAAAGCTGCTATTTAAATTCTTAGAGGCAAAAGGAACACAATAGAGACTACTTGGTTCCACACAATTAGGAATAAAAAAAAAACTTTCTGGAGGAAATTTAAATCTTAAACTATGGAAAGTATAAGTGTGGCAGTCCATGCCTTTAGTCCTAGCATTTGGGAGTCTGAGGTAGGAGGATCACTGTGAGTTCGAAGCCAGCCTAGGGCTACAGAGTGAGTTCCAGGTCAGCCTGGGCAAGAGAGAGACCTTATCTTGAAACAATAAAAAAAAAAAAACACGGATGGTAAGCTTTGTAATGCATGAAGATAAGGTAGAAGACAGCACAAGAGGAAAAAAGTTAAATTAAAAACATGAAAAAGGAAAGCTGGCAGGGTCTGCAAATCCTGAGGAATCTCCTCCCAACTGGGTGCCCTTTGTTTCTGATGAAACCATTACCTATTCATCATCTGTCTGTTTGCCTGTCTTCCTTCCACCATCCAGCTATCCATCCTGTATGTATCACTTATCTCTCCATCCAATTGATCTTTCTGTTTCTCATCTATCTCATTACCTTCTACCTATCATCGATCAACTATTGTCTCTTTATCTTCTATGGATCTATTTATCAGATACCTGCTTATCTATCAACTATTTATTTCATTTATATATCTATGTCTTATGTTTGTCTTCTATCTACATCTATCCATATTTACCATCTACCTATTATTTAACCTATCTTCCATCTTCTTTCCATCATCTTTCATTTATCTATCAATCACCTATTTCAAGTCATTGATGGCATTGGATCCTCCCATTTACTTTTAAATGTACTTAACTTTTTCATCAGAAAAAAATATGAGTAAAAGTGCACAATTTGTGTTACTCTATTTATATAAAACTCTAGAGACAAAATTATCCTGGGCTGGTGAGATATTAGAGCAATGAAGCCTTTGTTCTCATAGAGAGACATATGTGATGGTTACAAAGCAAGATTTAGTGAGTGGCTGTCCGTGAAGTCATCTCCAATTGGCTTTAATGTTTGTTAACAAAGAAAAAGAGGGAAAAGCAAAAGACAAAATTCATTTATAAGCTGTGTTTCATTAGCTTGAATTTTTTTCCGAAAAGCAATCATTACTAGGACAAAACATCTAACCCGAAGCACCTTATGAAGGAAAGGGTTTATTTCCAACTTACAGTTTCAAGGGAGGCTTCATCACGTGGGGGAATAATGGTGAGAACAGGCAGTCAGGTAACCCACCTCCACACATCAGCAGGGAGGTAACATCAGCATGGCCTTGCTGTTGAACACCAAGAAGAGCGCTAAGAAAGGAAAACATATAAATATGTTGAGAAAGATACTTATGTCTTGCCCACTGAACTAGTAAAATTTAAATACTCTGAGGCTATTGTTGAGGGATTTTTATAATGCTTGTTTGTGAGAGAATTTTTCTAAACATGCTAAAAGAGAGACAGGTACTATTTTCAAGATGTTTTGTATCATTGCTTGAATACCATCATACTATCTGTGGAGTCTGTACTGATGCCCCTTCTTTTGTTTTAAAATTATTGAATTATGCTGTCTGATTTTCTCTCCTGGTGAGGTTGACCACAGGATTATTGACTTCAGGGAACTTGTTAAAGAACTTTCTTCTTGTTTCATTGATTTTTCTCTATGGATTTTATGTTTTTAGTTTCACTGATTTCCACTCAAGTTTTTAAGATATCTCTTCTTCTGTTTTCTTTAGAGGTAGTTTGGTGGGTTTTTTCATTACTTACCAAGTACTTGAAAATATTACTTAGACATAGTGACTTTAATCTCTATTTTATAAAATGCTTCATATGGTCAAACTTTGTCATAGGATTAGGAAATTATTCTAGACCTTTTAATGAGTTAAAAATGACATAATTTATTGAGGTTCTGAGAACTTGTCTAACAACTCTGACAAAGAAGAAGATTGTTATTTCATCTTTACTTGTCATCAAAGGTTATTCTTGCAGCTACATTCTCTGTAAATACTTGTTTACATATCTTTTTAGTTGAGCTTTCAAATTCTATTAGGAGGCACATAAGAGGATGAGGTAGTAGGATTGCCATGATTCCAAGGCCAGACCAAGCTACATTGTGGGCTAAATTTTGGCCTGGGCTATATTGTGAGATCTTGTATCCAAAAAAATCCAATTATTTCAAATCTATACATTCTAAAAAGTACTGTGTAACTGCTAGCCCTAATTGTAATATCAAAATCGCATTATATCACAAACAGATAAATACTAATGCCCATATCCCCACCACAACACCAAGAAGTCAGTTGTCCTGGCTTTGCAACCAATCCAGACACCAAAAGAAAGAAAATAAATTGCCTAAAGTGTACAACTTCTAAACTATAGAATTTATAATCAAACACAAACAGTTGGGATGTAGAGCTCCTGTTCCTAGCAATTAAGCTACCTAATTATTTCAGCCACAGTTTCTTCTTAATATATGCGGGGAGATGGCAGCATTTGCATTTTATAAAATTTATATGCAGAATGAATAATTTAAAATGGAAAAATCAACTAAAGTTTTCTTAAACCTTCTGAAAGTCTTCTGACAGTTCTCATCTAGTTTATCAAT
Organism: Zapus hudsonius; assembly: GCA_004024765.1. Classification (NCBI taxonomy): domain Eukaryota; kingdom Metazoa; phylum Chordata; class Mammalia; order Rodentia; family Dipodidae; genus Zapus; species Zapus hudsonius. Next base: position 27,986 of record PVHP010012507.1, read on the forward strand.
ATAATAATCATTTGGATAACCAGAATAGTTACTAAGTTCAAGGATTTCAAAATAAACTCAGAAAAAAGGGAAGAAAATGTCATCTCTTCTCACTAACACATTTCCATTATCATTATAAAGAGACTACAGAAGCAAATATTTTGAGAACACTGGAGATAATCTAATTACCAATAGGATAATTAATTTAGAAAATTTATCCTTTAATGAATGGAAATATTTCTCTTTGAAGAATCACTTGATAGTATATGGTGCTTACTGTTTTGCTGCTTGATTTTTTTAAAGAGCCCATTAAGAACTCAAAATTACCATCCAGACACATACAACACCAAAAGGATTTCTAAAATGAAACAAAAAAATGCATTTGGAGCACATCTGCTTCAAAGATGTGTGTTAAAAGGTTTTGTGTCTATAGGAATCTGATGGCTTGTTTGTGTTTTGCTTTAAGAAGGTGCTCTGTGGGGCTGGTAATTAGCCTGTGTATCAGGAGAGATGGGCGTTGCCATGGTAAATACACATATTTTAATTGAATAGCAAACTATTAGGCACATAAAACCAACATAACTTGTTGGCACGTAAATTGCCTCTCCTGGGGCTGCAAATAAACATGGCCCTGTTCTGATGTAGTTTGCAATGTTATTTTCTGAGTTTAGTTTAGCTAGTATAGACCTACATATCATTTTATAGCCTGAAGCTTCCTATACTCACACCATTTTTCTCATCAGAACCACCAAAGGACCTGCAGCTCTCCTAGCTTGTGGAAAAACCAGATTGTATGCAAAGAACACAATAAGGTGTTAAAAGTCTCATAAGCCCATGCATGCTCTGATATCAACAAATATCTGGACTCCTCATGTGAGGTTCAGGCACTCTCCAGAGATACCCTCCCCTTGAGTGGGAGGTGTCTAGCTAGAGCTAAGACCTAGGTGCTAAAACTGATTGGTCAGGTATGACCCAACCACCTGTCACCCTGCCCACCTAGGGCAGGAAATACTGACTGAACAATCAATCCACCCCCTCTACCTCACATGGCAAACCAGCAGAAGGACCTCTAAATCTCCAGGCCTTATGCTGGGGTGAGGGAAGGCTCTAGAGTTTTCCCACATGGACCTTTCCTTCTCATGATAGGAGCTCTCTATTATCTTTTATTCTGCTGCTTGTTTAGCTGAACAGCATGAATTTTGTTAAACTCTCCACGTTTTTCTCCCCATACTGGTGGCTGGAGAACTCTGTAACTCCCTATGTTCCCTTAAATAATAAAGTCTCCCACTATACACTAATATCTTGTTGTCCATAACTTTAATTCTTTAACTTTGTAGACAAGAATTCCATAATTTTAATTCTTTAACTTTGTAGACAAGAATCCTTAAATTTTGGGGTGCATTGGAATTTTTGCTGGGCATTATCTAAATTCTAATCCCAAGCTCACCCCATTACACTCATGTTTGAATGTTACAAGAAATTGATATCTTGTATAATACAAGAAATTCCTCATAAATTTTATTTCAGTTCCCTGAAAAATGGGGAGTTTGTTATAAAGTGAGTTTGACATGAACAGCTTTAAAATTCCACTAAAAAAGTAAACTTAAATATATGAATTTTATTTTTTAAATATTTTTATTTATTTCTTAGAGAGAGAGGGGGGGGGAGAATGGGTGCACCAGGGCTTCCAGCCACTGCAAAAGAACTCCAGATGCATGTGCCATTTTGTGCATCTGGCTTTACATGGGTACTGGGGAATTGAACTTGGATCATTAGGTTTTGCAGGCAAGTGCCTTAACCCCTGAGCCATCTCTCCAGCCTTAAATTTATTAGTTAAAGTACTCTTCTCAGCCTTTCTCCTTTTCCCCACACCCCAACTTACCCTTGTCTTCCATGGACTCAACTATGAAAGCTTTCTTTCATTCTCTTATTTCATCTGATGTTATGGATCCCTGTGTCCAGGCTCATTCGTTACCATGTTTAATAGGTCCCTTTCCTAGAAATTTGTAGGTGATGGAGGAATTTTCACTCTGGGGTTCTAATTACTTCTTTCCAGTTTCAATATTTTTTTCTGGTTTTACTTTCATCACAATGAGTCACATGGAAAGGACCTCATTGGGATCATATCCATGGTATTTTGGGAAGCATATTGGCACATGTTTAAGTAGACATTGTATTCTACAAAGAATGCAGCTCTGAGATCACCGTGCCTCAAACAATAAGAAAATTGAAGGCCACAGGAGGCAAGCACACCAGGAAATCCATGAGTAACCACGCCTGCTTATCAAGCCTGGGGAAGCTTAGCAGGCTGGGGACTGACTGTGGCCCACAGGGAGCAGAAGCTTTGGAGAAGCAGTCAGCAGAGAACAACTCAGAAGACAACTCTGGAGATGTGTGCACTGAGCCTGCTTCCCAGTGCAAATCATGAGACATTTAGAACAATAGTGACGGATGGTTTTCAGCAGCTGCCTGGACTCCTTTCCTATCACCTCAGAGTTCACTCACCTCTGCTTGCTCTCTTTGATTTCAGAGTTCATTTTTCATGATGTTCATTTTTTTATGATGAAAGTGAGCCCGTCTTGAAGGAATAGATGAATAGCTCCTTGTGGGTTCAAAGACACTTTCAACGGCTCGGAACAAAAGGAAGTTATGACAGAGATCAAGGTACTACATAGAAATGTTTTTACAGGTTTTAAATAAAATATAAACAGCTGTTGAGAGAAGCCGGGCACAGTAACAGTTGTAACGGATCCATTAATAATCTGAACACAAATTCGATCCTGTTCGTTAGGTGAAACCCACATTCCTCCATGGAGAAAACAGACTGATTTAAATGTGTAAAAAATGGATTCAACAGAAAATCAGAACAAATGTGGAGAAAGGAAAAGTGGATCATGTCTGAATTTATGAGGTAATTTATTTGAAAAGCAAGTAATCAATGTTTTCTACCTTTGTAATGAGTGGTGCAAGTCATGATTGCCTGCTTTTATTGGCTGTAGCAGAGTGAGCTAAGGATTAGAATTCAGATAATGCCCAGCAAAAATTCCAATGCACCCCAAAATTTAAGGAGTAGCAGAATTTTTGTCTACAAAGTTAAAGAATTAAAATCATAGACAAACCGATATTAAGGTATAGGGGAGACTTTATTTAAGGGAACATGGAGAGTTACAGAGTTCTCCAGCCACCAGTGTGGGGAGAACAGTAGCCTTTAGCTACGTGCAAGGCCTTGAGCTTGAATCCCACCTATGGTAAAGAAGTTGATGTGGGCATGTCAATAACCCCTGACTATAGAACACAGGCATTTTAGGAATCGGGAAGCAAAACAACAGGAAATGCCCATCTTTTGCAACAAGAAGATTCCTGTTGGCTACACTTAGAGAGTTTACCTAAGGAAGGCAACCTCTCCATATTTGAAGGTGCAGATGTTCGATCATCATGTAAACATCTGCCGTAGCTGTCCTAAGCTTCATGGGTTTCTTACCACAGCGGTGCCCAAATTATACTCCTTTGGAGCACATTTGGGTTGACATCAACGTATTTGTTTCAGTCAATGGATGGTAGATTAGGAAACTATGAATGAATATCTTCTTCTTTGCATCTTAAACAGGCAAAGAAAAGCTTATTTGTGATCTTAACAAAATCGGGTTTCCTTTATTGAAGTTCCATGTCTTCCTCATCTACTGGGTGGCATAAAGCTTGGCATATTTACCATGTTTGGTAAACAAAACAGAGTGAACCTATGCTATGTTCAGAGGTGACCTAACGTATAATGGAGAAAGCCTGTTTGCTATGCTCCCTGGTGGACTTACCAGCACACTTAGGGAAGCAAGGAACGATAATTCAGGGGTAACACGTTCACGAATGCCCCTGAGAGAGCCTTATTGTCCCCAGGAAGTCCAAACATGAACCATGCCGATGTCTGTATTATGCTATTTATAAACAGAGTAATTAAAAGACATATACATTCTGACAAACTAGACGGCAGAAGAAAAAGCTTTCATGTCAAAACCTGACAATAGAATCATCAAATACAGAGGGCGGCTGTCACTTGATCAAGCCGTCCTAGAGTCCTAGAAGCGTGTTGGAAGTGTGATGACACAGAATCCATGTTAGTATTTTTTTTGTCTAAATGATTTCTATTTCACGCCTGCATAATTCACAAGGAAGAGGTGATTTTTCTCAAGTTTTATGTTCCAGGATCACCCTGGGACTGTAGAGTCAAACTGTCCTCTCGCTCTCTTTTCCTGGCCGTTGGTAATGATCTGTAATTCAAAGGAGGCCAAGGATTGTCTTGATGGTGTCAACAGTCAGCCCATCTTCTCTGTCCTTTCCTTGGAATTATTTGCTGCTGGGCCACCAGTCAGGGTTTCCAACATCCTTGCAGCCACAGGCCACATTGGAAGGAATAGAAGTGACTGGATTGCTTCTCCTTCTTATTGTCAAGCTGCACAACTAAAATAAAAAGCTCTTTGCTCTGTGTCCCAGAGTCAAATTCCAGCTTGGAGCCAAATTCTACATTATTGCTTGACCAAAGTCAACAACAGCAAGTGGACTGATTTTGTTTCACAGCCTTTATCTTTCTTCTTCCACCAGAGATACCAAAGCCTTCTGTGCGTGATAGTGTGGAGGAGTGGCTCAGGTCAGGGTCCCAAGTCTCATGTCCAGACCCTTCTGTTCATCAGCTCTGCCATCAGAGGCAGCCATGTGAACCTGTTGTTTTTGGTTTTCTGTCAAATGTAGGTGAGAACTTAGAGCATGGACTGATTTCAAGGATGGATGAATGAAAACAGCCAAGTGAGTGAAAGCAGGACTTTGCATACGATAAGTGCAGAGAATGGTCATTGCTTGTGTTAATTTTTGATATTATCAGTAACAGATGCCGACGGCCGTCCCACCTGCCATGCATTTCAGCAACTTGCTAGTTTCCTTTTCTTTACTGTACTGGCCAGAAGGCATAACTCTTGATTCTATTTCAGTTAGGCTGAAGGGCTAGGTCCAGTTTCTTTCAATCAACTATAGCCACAACCCTGCACTTGCTTTTAGTGGAAGCTGGTAGGAGCAAAGCAGATGGGCTGGATAGGAATCCTGCATTCAGCCCCACTGCACAAGACCAGGCAGGGTACTGACTCCATGGCTGTTTTCCATGGTGTTATCAGGCATCGTGGGTAAAACGCCAGCTTGGCTCTCCATCCTTCCCCAATGCTCCTGCATTCACCAGCCGTGCCTCAGGGAAGCCATTTCTGCTTGAACTTTGTGGTCTGTAATTGCAAACCTGGATCATCACATGATATCATTTAAGGTTTCATGGAACTACGTGGCCCTAGCTTGTGAATGTGACTGCAGAGTGGTCCTTTGTATAGAGAAGAGGTATCACTTCCCCTGTGTGACAAGTCCCGCTCTGTAGAGCTGCCTAGATGTTTTCTGCAGCTCTTTAAGCTAACCTCAGATTAACCTCAGAGAATTAGGGACATCCATCCTCATGACTGGAGGACATCTTGTTTGTTCTTCATCACTCAGTCCTTAGGTCCTTGAGGTCAATAAATAACGACATCCAACTGCATGCTGTTGGGGAGAAAAATAATTTCGGTGGGAATCATGTTAACATTGGTAAACTGGCAAATTCATAGTGTAGTCCCCCAATAGACTAACCCTTCCCTTCTAATATATACATCACTTCCGGGCTTGTATAGACGTCCCATTCACAGAATCACTGAAGGTTCAAGATTGTTTCAAAGAGTCATGGGTCAGATCTATTCTGGTAGGTAAGGGCACAGTGGAGATCAGAACATAAGACTTCTGATTTCTTGTCTAGAGTTCTATTACCACCAGTTTCGCATGCCCAGAAACTCCAACCACCATTTTAGGTAAAGGCCCAAGATCCCATTCTTCAAGATCTTCATAGATTTTAGAGACTGCTCTGACTTACGTTGATTGACAATCTGACAGGATTTGAATCACCTAAGAGATGTGTCTTTGGGCATGCCTGTGAGGGATTAGTTAGATTGGGTTAGGTGAAGTGGGAAGACCCACCTTCACTGGGCAACACCAACCCATAACTGGGATCCTGGAGGTTGAAGACCAGTATTTGTTGCTCTCTGCTTTCTTTACAACAATATCATGGATGGTAATTGACTGGAGCTATTCTTATTAATGTAACCTAAAGAAAACAATAACTTTAAAATAATCTGCATTTAATGATATTGCCAAGGATAATAATAACAGGATACATCTTAGTCTGTGCTATTCTTTCAGTAATAATAATAATTGATTCATTTTACAATTTATTCCATTTATGATTTGTGATACAAAATTCACAGGGCTGTCTGAGGGGACTTCAAATGCATCCAGGTGTTTGTGTTGTTCAGTCTGCAGCATAATGTAAGGTGTAAGTTACCATGTAACTTAGGGTCTCATAATTGAATGTGGAGATCATGGAAAATATGGCAACATTGAAAGATTTATGGATGCACAACGACCAAAATTTAGTTAAGAACCAACCATGTGATTAATCTGAGGTGCTTCCAGTAGTCTTTGTCCATTGCACATTGTGTGACTTTACTGCATCCTTGGCTCTGACCCGACATCAAGTGCAATGTGTACTGTCTGTGTTGTCACTGGACACAACCCCAACACACTGCCTGGGAACACTGGACTCTGACTCGAGACTACTATGCATTAGGAAGTACAGGGTTTTGACCACAACTACAGCTTTCTTCTGCTGTAGAAACAAAATGGTCTGATTGTGGAAAACAAAGACTCCATTATTTTCACACCATCCTTCCTCAGCATGTATTAAATTACCCTTCCTTTGGATTGCATTGTGCTTTAATATTTCACTTAAAAAAGCTCTTTTTATTGTTGACTTACATCCTGTATATCAGGTGTCCCAGTGACCTCGTTGCTGGGACAAAGCACCTGCCTCCAACAACACACCACTTCCAGCAAGGCTCCACCTCCCAAATTGTCATCAGCTAGGGACCAAGCTTTTAGAACACATCAGTAGGCAGGGGACATCTGATTCAAACCTCCAAATTAGGGGTTGAGACTATTTTTCTCAGGTGAAAAAGAGTCACCAGCAGGAAAAGACAAAGAAGCCCTGATGTAGAATCTGTTTTCTGTTCTCTCCGCATCTTCCACTGGGTGATATTGCCTACCCCTCCTAACTAATCAATGGTGAACTAATCTTTACCTCAGCTCCATGAGGCTGCTCCCACAGTCCTCACATATGGGATTCCTTCAAATGCTGATGTTTGTGTATTGATTACAATTTGTTCTCTCCTAATTTGGTCTCCCTGCCAGAACATGAGTCAGATACAAGGCAACATATCACATCCTACCCTTTTCTCTGTGAGTCCCTCACAGTGTCGTCTGGGGATGTCCACATAGATGATAAATATTTGATGAATAAAGAGGGGTATGAGCTCAGCTGCCTGCAGGGATGTGCGGGCAGCACGACCGAGTGCCACTGAGTTTGATAGAAAAATGTATGGGTAATCTGCTTGTACTGTGAGCGGGCATAAGGCTGTCTGCTCAAACCGCCTGGAAATGCTGTACCGACTTAATGAAGGCAAAACAAAGCACTTTTAGGGGTCATGTTCAGCTTGATGCCTGCCAGGTTCTATCCCTTGAATAAAACACCATGCAGCCTCCTTCTCTGCAGTCAACAGAAGCCCAGAAAGTTAAGCCACTTCTCCTGGGGTTGAGTTAATTTTGTTTTCCCTCCAGACTTCCCAGGCGGAATGGGTGTATAGAGGTTATAAGAAGTCAAACTCATTAATCATCAATCAGAAATACAGCTTTTGGAAATTTACCTCTTACAAAGTGTTTCTCCCCAACATTGTTTAATTTAAAAGCTTAACAAACATGGGGGTGATGAGCATATTACAAAGACAATTTTTTTTTTAAATAAGAAACATAAAGACTAACGAGAGTAAGTGACCTGCCCAAGATCTGACAGAATTAGAATATGGCAGCTTTGTTACTATAACTATGACATTAGATGTCAACTGCAGGGCTCTTAACATGACATGATTCTTTCAGGACCAAAATTTTACCTTTGCACCCAAACTCAACAGCTAGACGAGAGAAGCAGTCTATCAAGAGAGGAAAGTGAGGCATATAGGCTTTCCTTTACCTTGCACACTTTTTCATTTTGCTTGGCGTATAGGATTTTGCATAATATTGCATGCTTATTTTCCATGCAATTATCTGTTATTTTCCATTCACTAGTTATATGAGTATGTTTGCAAATGATACCAATTAACATCTTCAAGACTTTATTCCCTTTACTTAGCTTACCTTAAACTCAGAGGCACAAAAACACACACAAACACAGACACCATAATTTACCTTGTAAAGAAATATCCGTGTAGAATAAACCAACAGTCAAATTCTAAAAAGTGTAATTGCAGCAGGAACTAATGAAAATAAATAATTTCTTAAAATAGTAGCAACGATGCAGAGAATATGTGCCATTATAAGCGGGATGTTCCATTGGCTGGGTAGGCTTCGAAAGTTGATATAATTCATTGCATTAATGGACTCAAATAAAACATCAACAAAGCTGTCAAGGTTTATTCCTTTGTTCACTCTCTAGTGAAAGGGAGCATAGAGAAGTTTCCCAATATCTTAGGTTCATGTGAAAGAACACACCACAGGCCCTTTAGACTCCATGGCTTAAAACCGAGCAGTCCACTCTGAGCTCCAGTGTTGAATGGAGAAACTAGACACAGAGAACAGAATGAGAGCCAGAGCTTAGGGCTGGAGAAGTCATCAGCCATCCCATACACTCCAGAAGTGAGTCTTTGGATCCTGTGCATAAGTAATCAAAGAAACAAAAAACAAAAGTGTGGTGGTAAGAAATTTGTGAATGAGAAGAGTGGCCTGATATTATTCATAGCGTTTCCACTGGAATCCATGCTGCTTTCAGAAATCACTCAAAATGCAACTCACTTCATTATAAGGCTTTGCTAGTTCTTGACAATAATATAATTGCTGCTCATCAAAGCTGGAATAAGAAAGAGCAAAAAACACAAGTAAATAAAAGGGGAGACCACAGAGAATAATTTATCTGTCACTGCTCAGTGTTTTTGCTCTTGGTATTAACTATAGTATTTTATTCTTGGAAGGGGACAATTGATTCATATCTATGATAAACTTATATGTGTTAACCATGCTTCACTCTTCCAATTAGATTTTTCTCCATCAACATTTATAATATATATTATTTACTTTATTATATATATATTAATAAAATGGGTAAAAAGGAGATAAAGATTACATATCTGTGTGTAAACACAGTATAGCAAATAGAAAAGTCACCCTAATTTTCAGAAAATTTTCTCAACTAGCAAAGTATCTCAATGTCTAATGGAAAAAAGCTTTTAAAATATTTCATAAAAATAATCCTCCTTAGGGATATTATTAGTCTCATTTGCTGGCTAACTCTTAAGGTAACCAACTCATTGTTACCACTAAATCAGTTTTTGTGATGATTAGAAAAAGATTATACTAATATTTAAAATAATAAGCAAACACTAACAAATTATTGCTTGAAGCTTGGTGTGAGGAATGAAAGGTTATTTAAAGGATAAATATTAAAGAAATGAAAGAAGTGCACATAGATTTTTTTTCCTTACCATTAGTAAATGACAGACTTGCACAATGTTAGGACAGAGGGAAACAGCATTTCATCCTTAAGTGAATACTCATCTCAGAATCCTCTCTTAGGGAGGAGCCTGAGAGCCTGAGAGCAAAGATGGACACGGGAAGGTAATGGGGTGTTCTGAGAGAACAGCAAAGAAGTCTATGTGGAGGCCAAAAGGAAGGGGAGAGGAGGAGTGTGCTCCGAGTCCCATGGGCAGGGTTGAAAGGAAGGGAAAAATATTCAAAACTTAAAAGAAATGGCCATATTATAGTAGAAGGGAAGAAGGAAGGGGGAGAGAGAAGGAGAAGGAAGGGAAGGAACTGAGCAGAGAAAGAGGAACACAGAGAGGAGGAGGGAAACAGGAAGGGAAGGAAAGACAAGCAGAACTAGGAAAGGAAATAAGACAATCTTATCTTGGTTAGTAGACACAAAATATGGTTCTTTTTGTTGTTGTTTTTAGGGTCTCACTCTGGCCCACGGTGACCTGGAATTCACTATGTAGTCTCAGGGTGGCCTCAAACTCACAGCCAGCCTCCTACCTCTGCCTCCTGAGTGCTGGGATTAAAGGCATGCGCCACCATGCCCAGCTGTTATTTTCTTTTTCTTTGCCTAGTGTAATAAAGTGTGTGTGTGTGTGTGTGTGTGTGTGTGTGTGTGTGTGTGTGTGTGTGCAGGTGCACACACATGCAAAGATATGTGTGTATGCAAGTCAGCGGTTGACATAAATGTATTCCTTAATCCCTCTCTACCTTGATTTGGAGACAGGGTCTCTCAATAAACACAAAGTTTATCCCTTGGTCTGGCTCATCAACTTGACTCAGGTCCTCAGTCTCCTCTCCCAAGTGCTGAGGTGATGCGTGAACACACACCTACATGTGGTGTTGAGGATACAAACTTGCCTGATCACACTTGAGCAGCAAGCGCTGTTATAAACCGAGCCCTCTTCCTGGCCCCAGTAATAAAGTCTTAATGAATTAAATAATAATTATGACATGAAGTTAATCCTTAGTCATATCCCAAATATGACTCTCACAATTAAGATGTTCACTTTTAAAATATTTTTGTTATGTCATATATTAGATGATGTAAACAGGGAAATGACTGGAAAATCTGTGATATCTAGTGAAAAGGAATAGTATATTGAATTTATGAAGACATTGCCAGTTAAGTAAAATATGCATTTATGAAAGGAGAATCCTTTGAAATAACTCTATTGCTATATCAGAGCTGATTTTTTTTGTTGATCCATGTAGCCAACCATGTAAGGAGAATGAAGGATAATTCTATCTTTTCCTCGACCATACATTGAATTCTCAGTAATGTCTTGTCTAAAACTGAACTTCCTTGAACCATTCATGTTTATAGTATGCTCTGATTGCATTTTAACAAAGGAAGCCTTAGTACAAGTTTTTAAAAATATTTTTATGCATTTATTTTCAAGTAGAGAGAGCACACCAGGGCTTCTTGCCACTACAAATGAACTCCAGATGTACATGGTACTTTATACATGAATCCTGGGGATGGAACCCAGGTTGGCAGGTCTTGCAAGCAAGTACTTTTAACCACTGAGCAACCTCTCCAGCCCCAACAAGTTCTTTATCAGCCTTAGGAAATGTTTTGTGAACACTCACCTGAAACAAGCTGAGTTTACTTCCAAAAGTACTAAATAATTGTAGATTTATGTAATTTATACTATATCTTTATTGTTTAGCCATGATGCTTGGTCACAGGTTTCAAGTCACTTTATTTTTTTTAATATTTTATTTATTTGCAAGCAGAGAGATACATACAGAGAGGGAGAGAGAAAGAGAGAGTATGGGCATGCCAGGGCTTCAAGCCACATGTGCCACCTTGTGCATCTGGCTTATGTGGGTACTGGGGAATTGAACCCTGAGAAAGTGCTCAGCATCCCTAAGCATCAGGGAAATGCAAATCAAAACCACAATGAGGTACCACCTTACCCCGGTCAGAATGGCAATGATAAAGAAAACCAACAACAATCGTTGCTGGCTAGGATGCGGGGAAAAAGGAACCCTCATTCACTGCTGGTGGGATTGCAAACTTGTTCAACCACTGTGGAAAGCAGTGTGGAGAATTCTGAGCAGAATGGACATAACCCTTCCAATGGACCCAGCTATCCCTCTTCTAGGCATCTATCCACAAGATGTCACATCTTGACGCAGAAACATCTGTACAACTATATTTGTAGCAGCTCAAGTCACTTTATTTAGCCAACTAGAAATAATGGGCCTTTGGGCAGGAGAGAGGGTTCTAGACACCTGTTCTTACTTCCATTGTACTTTTTGTGTACACAGTGTAAGATACAATGTGACAGTGCCCAGGCTTCTGGGAAACTTAGTAGAGTTCTAGCTGTAAATACTGTGTGAGACTCAGAAGAAAGCATTCCTTTTCTGAGGTTGTATTGCGAGTGAGATCTGAAAATAAGGATGATTTCTGTATTCTATTCACAGATACAAATATGTGTGTCTGTGTTTAAATAAAATATTAAATAAATGATCTTGTGGTAAATAATAGAGAGGTCCCTTCAGCCTTCTAATTTCATAACTCATTTCAGATCTATTCAATTTCTTATTTAATTTTTCACCCGGCAGATGACATTCAACTCTCAGGATTTGCAGGCACCTCATCGTGGATGCAACTAACTGTAGATGAAAATATTCAAAAAATACATTTGAGGTGAGCATGCACAACTTTTTTCTTGTAGAAGAACTGTTAGCATAGAATTCCTTTTATCATAGAAGTAAAGATACCAGAGATGATTGAAAGAACAGAGCAATGTGAGCATAGCTTGTAAGCAATTACAATTTCCTAAAGACTCTTGAACATTGGGGAACTAAAACCAATGGCGAATCAACTCACTCAGCTCAGGCTTTCAGATGAAAAGCTTTATTGTTTGTGAAAATACTATTTTAGACAGTTTTTAGTCTTTGAGAAAATCTGCAAAGCTATGGCCATATGGTTCCCTTCTGCCTGACACTTCCCTTCTCCTCTTATTAATTTTGGAAATAGTTCTGTGCAGTCTGTATCTAGGAGCAGGGTGAAAATATTAATATCAAATGCTGAAGCTATATCTGCATTGGAAGTCTTGCCTGGCACCTCTCATTTATTTATTCAATCTTTTCCTGATGTACATGAGCACAGTTGAATAATTATCATGCAGTCTGAATGAACGGTACTCTGGTACTTTTTTTCCTTATTTTGACCACACATTTTTTTCTTAGCTTTGGCCTTTGGAAATCCTTGCGTTGACTTCTGTGTCCAATTCCTATAATTAAGGGACTTCTCTCATTAGGTCTTTAGATTTTCTGTCACTGCAAGATGCTTCAAGACCAGCTTCTCCATTCCCTGCCCCGTGTCTCAAAGGTTCCATAATTGAAGAATGTTATTATTACCAAGACTATATGTAGATGTGCTTATTATTCCTGGGAAGCAACGACTAGATTCTCTTGGCTGGCTTAGGAAGGAAATATGCCGTGCAAATTATACATGTTATGTAATTGTTAGCATGTGTATTGTCACAAATATGGAGACCATATAAATTTGTGTATGTGAATTAATCCATGCATACAGTCACATAGCTATGACTATTTCTGTATGGAACCATCTGTATCTATATCATCTCTGAATCCACACGGATGCTTCCAATTCTGGCATAACTACAGGAGGCAAGCGAGCCTCCTGCCCTTGCTGATAGGTAAGCCCCTCACATCTGTCACTAGTTTAATGAGCTACTCGGTTCTACTGTGCATGCATTGTGATTAGCTCTCCTATACCGGGGTACTATGAGAATTAATTTTTCTTAACAAGACTATATTGCTTGTTTATAGTTGTGTTTGTCAGCCGTTCAATGGTGCCACAGATTTACCATTATTTGTGTAAATTATGTATGAAGTAAAGCTGCTTCATTCATACATTGTGATGTGGTTAGATTGAACAGTTATTCTGCACTCTACCCACTGAAAACATAGCTTCCAATCTTTTAAAATTATTTATTTATTTACTTGAGTTGTGTGTATGTGTGTGTATGAGAGAGAGACAGAGAGAGAGAGAGAGAGAGAGAGAGAGAGAGAGAGAATGGGAGCACCAGAGCCTCCAGCCACTGCAAACAAACTCCAACCGCATGCGTCTCCTTGTGCATCTGGCTTAATGTTGGTACTGGGGAATTGAACTCAAGTCCTTCTGCTTTGCAGGCAAATGCCTTAATCGCTGAGCCATCTCTGCAGCACCAATGTTTAGTTTTTAATTTGCTTTCATTTACTATTTGTCCTATGATGAAAGACCTGTATGTTTTAGCAAAGGCATCATGTCTGATTATAATGGCATATACAATAATTGTGGCTGATGAATATTCTCACTGCCCCAACATGTTTCCTACACCTTCAGATTTTCAACCTTCCCATCTGCAAGTGTTTAACAATTGATACTTCTGCTATCTTTATGGCTTTCCCATAATATCAGATAGTTACACTCATACATTCTGTGCTATTTCACATGAACTCTTTTTCCATTTGCAATAATCATCTGTGTGTTTTGTAGCTGGAGAACTCGTTTTTATTATCATTAGATAATATTTCATTCATAATGATATACCACAGGTTGGTGGTGGTAATATATTCAGCTACTGAAGGATGTCTTTGTTACTTTCAGTTATTGGAATGTATTTAAAGACTTTTTCATTTGTAATATTCTAGCTGAACATAGGTCTCTCCCAAAAATGCCATATAAGTTGCAGACAAATCTCCTCATCAAACAAGTTCTGGAGCTGGAGAGATGGCTCAGCATTTTGGGGCACTAGCTTACAAAGCCTAATGGCCCAGGTTTGATTCCTCAATCCCTACATAAGGCCAGATTCACAAGGTCATGCATGCATCTGGAGTTTTTTTGTTTGTTTGTTTGTTTTTAGTGGCAGAAGACTTTCACTTGCCCATTATTCCCCCTTCCTTCTGTATGTAAATAAATTATATATGAATATATATATATATATATATATATATATATATATATATATATATATATATA
>PVHP010012508.1:0-42807 GCA_004024765.1 Zapus hudsonius
GAGAGAGAGAGAGAGAGAGAGAGAGAGAGAGAGAGAGAGAGAGAGAGAGAGAGAGAGAGAGAGAGAGAGAGAGAGAGAGAGAGAGAGAGAGAGAGAGAGAGAGAGAGAGAGAGAGAGAGAGAGAGAGAGAGAGAGAGAGAGAGAGAGAGAGAGAGAGAGAGAGAGAGAGAGAGAGAGAGAGAGAGAGAGAGAAAGAGAGCAAGCGAGCGAGCGAGAGAGAGTTAGAAAGAAAGGATTCACTGGAGGGAGGATAGGGGTGGGGAGATAAGGGAGGGTGGTGATGGGAAGGTTTATGATCTTTGTGCTATTGTGTTCATTTATGAAGGTTGTCAATAAAATTTTTTTTAAAAAAGAAGAAAAGCAACAAAAGTTCACATCCTTGAACTCCTACTCTCAAAATCATCCCTTTCTCTCCTACCAATCATAATGTCCCATCATCATTACCCAGTCATAATCAAGCCCTCCCTTTTTGTCCCCACCTCTACACTGATGAAACTGCATGAAACTATATTTCAAAATCAGAAGAAATCAACTCTTGTCTTTTCACCTGCAAAAATGATCAGATTCTGTTGAGATAGGTTCTCACTTATCACTATAAGTAAAAATTCACCTTTGTCTTACTGTCTAGTGGCTCTGGTGTTATTAAGAGACTGATAATTTGATAATCTTTTATAAATTTTCCAGCATTTCCCCCCCACAAATTCCAGAACAATAGATATGGCATTGGTAGAGCATTCAACTTGAAGACCTTCAGATTCACTTATAGTAAGTCATAGTTTTTAGAATACAACTTGAATTTCAATACAACTTCTTAATTGTTATTATTGACATTTTGTTGTAACCAATTTGTAATCTTCAGGGTTATCATTAGAACTTTTGGGATCAGTAATACAGTCCATCAACTCTGGTGTTTTTTTTTTAGTGTCTCTATATTTTAGCCTAGTCTTTTGAGATAGTTTTTGAACACTGCCTTCAAGAAGCATCAGCTAGTGGGTGTGACAACTATTTCCTCTGTGTTCGAGTCAGTGCCAGAGCGTGGCTGGTAGCCTCGTTTTGATATAAGACACTCTCCAACAAAGACTGTCCATAAATAGAGCTGCTGCTATAGCTGGTGCAAGCCTCTTGCCTTGCAATTAGGATCTCTTATAGAAGGAGGTGTGTGCCTTCATATGTGTGCAAGTGAAAGTGCATATGATGTGCACAGCAGGTGTGCACATGTGTTTTCAATTAAGTTTACACTAACAGTTGCAGAATTAAGGGATTCTTTATATTTTAAATATTGTGGTCTTTTTTTTTCTTGGTAGTGTAATGTTATGGTTTGATCCAGGTATCCCCCACAAACAAATGAATGTATTCTGAATGATTGATCCCCAGCTGATGGCAGTTAGGGAATTAGAATGTTGCTGGAATTGTGTTGTTTGGGGCAGGCTTATGGGGTTATAAGCCAGCTTCCCCTTGCTAGTATTTGGTACACCTTCCTGTCGCTGTTTGCAGTGCTGTGGCAGAGGCGATGTCACTCCTCTGCTCATGCCATCATTTTCCCTGCCAGGATGGAGTCTCCCCTGGAGTACGTAAGCCCAATAAACCCATTCCTCCACAAGCTGCTTTTGCTTGGGTTCTTGCTTGGGTTCTGCACAGCAACTAGAATGCTGACTGCAAAGGTAAGTCAAAAGGATGGAGAAAATTCCAACAGGTTTGAACAGGGTTTAGTCTATATAATAAAATAGTACATGATAAGTGCAAAGAGTTGCCATGGACAATATAGTTCAAACTCATTTTAACAATTCTATTTAATGACTTATTCTTTATCTAGCATAGTATCTACAAAGATATTGCTGGAAATAAATTTATTTAATGATGCTCCTCACATTCCTTCTGTTCTTATTTTGTGCTCCAGGTTTGTGATGGTTTAAGCATTCATGCTCTTATGTGCTGAGCCATCTCCCAGGTCCCCATATGTTCCCTTCTTAAGAGACATTGATCATCCCCCTTCCCTGGGACTGTATTGGAGGAATGGCTACATGGGAACATGATTTTGGATTGTGAAAATGAGAGAAATGGCAACTTAATGAACTATCAAAGCGTCACAATTAAAGTTTCATTTCTGTCTCTACCACAAAATGTAGACCATTGGAATTCTGGGACTCCTTTGTCGAATACTGTTTTATCTCCAACATCTAGCACAGGGCAAATTATCCAACAAATAATCATGGGAAAAATGAAGGAAGAGATAAGCACACCAATGAAACGTAACTTGTTCTGCTGGCTCTGAGGTCCTGTGGAAGATTCCGAGCTGATCACATGTCTTCAAGCTGTCTGTCACATCTGAGAGCATCCTGGGAAGGGCTGAGGAAGTTTTGGGAAGCTTAAACTACTCCTCACCCTAAAACATTCACCTTCTTAACTCTCTTTTTAACATCAGGGTCCTTTAGTCAGCGAGCTAGCCAGGCATAGGGACCCTTTCAGAGAATTTCAGCTATCTTGGCTTGGATACTTAGCCTGCTTGGCTGTGATATTTTCATTTCATACTAAATTTGTCTATAACTTCATAAATTTCACACCCCTACATTTCTATTATAGTATCATAATCATAAAATGACATTTTGGTCTTCTTTTTTGCAAGTGAAATGAGCATTTCCACATATAAACTGAGAAGAAACTTCATTGGTTCTCTTCCTAAATGGTTTGGGGGCCTTGATACAAGTTTCTCAGTGTCTGGGAGGAGCCATTCCTTGTGCAGGTTTCTCAGTGTAGCTTCAGGCCTTGTGTGTCCTCAAGTTAGGGGATGACTTTGTTGACTCTAACTACAGCCAAAGGGACCTGAGATATGACACACTATTTGGGAGTTATTTCCTGAAATGTTTACCACTTCTTTTTAAAAATATTTATTTATGAGAGAGAGAGAGAGAGAAAGAGAGAGAGAGAGAGAGAGAGAGAGAGAGAGAGAGAGAGAGAGAGAGAGAGAGAGAGAGAGAGAGAGAGAGAGAGAGAGAGAGAGAGAGAGAGAGAGAGACTGGGTGCACCAGGGCTTCCTGCCACCACAAAGGAACTCCAAACGCATGCAGTACTTTGTCCATCTGGCTTTATGTGGGTACTGGGAATGAATTGAACCTTGGGTTGTCGGGCTTTACAAGCAAGCACCTTTAACCTCTGAGCCATATCTCTCTCTAGCCCCAGCCATTTCTGATTCATTACTTAACCCTTATAGGAGTTTTTTTGAAGATTCAATTTTTTTTTTAATTTCAGAAGTTATAAAGCTTCTGTACTTTAATGTTACATGTATTAAGGCATCATGTTCCTGGCATAAAGATAGATACATAAATCAAAGGAATCTAATTTCAACAAACTCTTAAGTTTATGGTTAGTTGATTTTTTAAATTTATAAATTTATTTATTTTAACTTTTTTGACAACTTCCATAAATTTAAACAATATACCATGATCATAATCTCTTCCCACAGCCCTCCCTTTTCTCCTTCCACTGAATCCCTTCTTCTTTCCAACTAGTCTCTCTTCCATTTTGATGTCATCATTTTCCCCTCCTACTAGGCAGGTCTTGTGTAGGTAGCATCAGCCACTGTGAGGTCATGAATGCCATAGTCACTTTGTGTCTGGAAAATAGCATTGCAAAAGCACTCCTCCCCTTCTTTGGCTGACTTTTGGGGGGCATGATAGAGATGTCTCATTTAATACTGAGCACTCCACTGTCGATTTTCAGCACTTTGGTGAGTTTGAGGTCACCTGAGTGTCATTGTCATCTGAAAAGAGAAACTTCTCTATCAATCCTTACAGGACTTCTGACAGAAGGGAAAGTACAGAAACCTCTTTACTAAAGGTTGTACCCAGAATTCTTTAGGTATAGGATCCAGAATAAAGAGGTCTGGGGGAGAAAGAGAGAGAAGGAAAGAGAGAGAGCATGCTAGGGATATTGCAGCTGATGGGAGGAAAGGTCTTTATTCTAGCTTACATTTTCGAGTGGAAGCTCCATGAAGGCATGGGAAAATGTGGCACAAGCAGAGACTGGACATCTTCACCTGGCCAGCATTAGGTGGACAACAGCAGCAGAAAAGTGAGTTGAACTAACACTGGCACGATAGGATTAATAAACCCCAAGGTCCATCCCCTGCAACACACCTCCTTTAGCAAGGCTCCACTTTCCAGATTGCCATCAGCTGGGAACCAAACATTCAAAACTCATGAGTCTATGGGGGACACTTAATTCAAATCACTGCAAGAGATAATGTCCAGAGAGGGGCTAGCAGAAAGCAACAGAGCCCACAAATGCATTTTTATAAAGATCAGGAACACTTTACTGATGGTATTTATGAAGAATTCTAGTAATTATGTGACTACTATTTCATGAAATTTTATCATGAGAGAAGATTTAAGCAGGACAAAGAAATGAACTTTTTAGACCCATTCATAAAGAACTGTCCTTATTAACATCTTTTCCATTTTATAATCCCAATGCTAACCTTACAAAAAGGATCATGAACTTTTGCTTCAGTGTATGAAGGGTCAAAGTATCCCAGTTGGAAACATATCTAGGCAAGAACCCGGCTGGGGAGGATTTTGTCACATGCTGGAAAAGATGCCAAACTCTCAGCCTGCAGGACCCCCCCCCCCATCAACTTGCCTCAAGCCTATTTTGAAGGGACTTCAAATTTCTTTCTCAACCCATAAACTAAACTCTAAAAGGCATTTATGGTGTCAGGATAAGGATAGCCATTTCTCCAGAAACATCTTCGGAGTAAGAAGGTAGCGGTGAGCATCCAGAGCTTTCTCTACCTCCAGGATCTTCCCCCATCTTCAGATGTCTAGTGTGTTTCAGGGATTTTCTTCTTTAGTTTATTCATCTTGATCTGTTTTTGCTCAGCATGACCAACAGTCTATCTTAGTCTCTTCAGGCTATTGTGACCAAATGTCTTAGACCAGGTCATTTAGTGTATCATTCACAATACTGGATGCTAATATTGAAGTACTAGTTGTATTTGGTGCTGGGTGAGGCCTCATTATGTTTATGGGCACCTTGATGGTGTTTTCCTAGTCCATAAGGGGCAAACAAGCTCCCTTGAACAATAATCTCATTCATGAGGGCCAAGTCATCATGACTAGTCACCTCCCAAAGGCCCCATCTCTCAGTGTCCACTCATGGGAATTAGGTTTCAGCCTATAAGCTTTGAGGAACACAAACATCTGAGCCATAACACCCCTTTATCATCCTTTCAAAGCAGACTCTGGTCTGTGGGAAACCTTCATGTGCTACTCTCTCCCACTGCTGCCATCCAGTTGAGCTGTCTACAACTCTGTGCTCTGTCCAGGGGTCAGAAAGCAGCGCCCCTTTCCAATGCTGGGCAGCAGGACTGTTGTAAGAGCTTCGAGGATGGGAAAGAGGGCTGGTATGATGACCATGATGCTTGGCCCGAGCTTCACAAAGGACGAAAGGACAGCCTTCTCTGGTAGCTGTATTTTCACACATTCTAAATGGCAATCACACTTCTAGACCAATGAGCCACTTATAGCTGTATTTTATAAATTCAACTATATAGAATCCCAGGGGAAGTGTAATCGTAGTTGCATTTTACTTAATTTTATCCATAACCTTAGTAGCTTAAGCTAGATGCTGTGAGTTCTACATGGGTTATGTGTCTGGAACAAAACAGATGCTCAGTAAATGTGTCCTGAATGAACTAAGTACAAAAACATGCTTAAGTGATTGTTTGAAATTTGTATATTTTTATTTATTTGCAAGGAGAGAGAGAATAAGAGAGAATGAGCATGGGTGCACCAGAGCTTAGTGTCCTGGTGTTGCTGTAAATGAACTCCAGATGCATGCCTCACTTTGTGCATCTGGCTTTACATGGATACTGGGAATCAAACCCAGACAGACGAGCTTTGCAAGCAAGTGCTTCAACTGCTAAACTATCTCTCCAGCCTCTAAGTGATTTTAGAAGAAATAATATGAGCAAGCGATGCAGTTGTGTATAACTTTCTATTTTTCAAGTTTTTAGTATGGTAATATTTGCTAAATATTTTCTTTCCATACATTCCATACATTGAAATGTATATTGTGTTTTAGAATTAGTATGTGATCTGGCAGTTTCATTCTGGACAGTGTCCCAAAATAATTGAAAACAGTCTTGAAGAGATATTTGCACATCCAGACTCATACTAGCATATTATCTACAATAGGTAAAATGTGGAAGCAACTCAACTGTTCAGTGATGGGTAGAAAAGCAAAACATGGTATTTTAACTTAATGAATTATTTTGCTTTACAAAATAAGGAAATTCTGAGATTTATAATGTGAATGAATCTTAGGACATTCTGCTAAGAAGTAATATAAGCCATTCAGAAAAAGGCAAATGTATGAGTCCACTTATGAAGGTACTGAAAGGACTCAAAATCATAAAGATAGAAAGTAGAACAATAGGAGCCAGTGGTTGGGATAAGGAGGAAGGAGGGATTGCTGTTAGGGTATAGTTTCAGTTTGACAAGATCATAGGAATTCTGGAGATGGGGGCTGAGTAGATGGCTCAGTGAGTAAGAGCACTTGGCGTTCAAGCATGATGGCCAAAGGGCCTGTATTTGAGCTCCAGTACACACGTAAAAAGCTGCCCATAGGGCAGGAGAGATAGATTAGCGGTTGAGATGCTTACCTACAAAGCCTAAGGACCTGGGTTCAACTCCCCATTGCCCAGATAAAGCCAGATGCAAGAGGGGGCACATGCATCTGGAGTTCATTTACAGTGACTGGAGGCCCTGCTGTGCCCATTCTTTCTCTATCTGTCACTTTCTCTCTTTCTCTCCTATAAATACATAAAATACTTTTTATAAAGCTGGGCATAGCCATAAACCCCTGTAACTTCTCCCAGATGGGGGTCAGAAATAAGATAATTGCTGGGACTTGCTGGCCAGCTGAGTCTGACTGAATAAAACAGCCATTCCAGGTTCAGTAAGAGACTCTGTCTCAAAGAAACAACACAGAAGAGTTATAAGGAGAACACCCAATGTTCTCTGGCTTCTACACATGTGTGCACAGGGTATGCATACCCGCACACATGCATGCACTATACATATATATACCACACACACACATACACACACGATAGCATACATACTGCACACACAGAACAATGTCAACATACTTAATGTTACTAAACTGTATTCATAAAATGGTCAAATGACACATTTTGTGTTATATGTATTTTATAATTTTTTAATAAAAAGCTTGAGGAGACAGGTTAATCTATTTTATTATAATAAAATATTTGAAACAGTGATTTATAAAGAAGAGAAGTTTATTTATTTAGCTCTTGATTCTAGAAGCTGGTAAGTCCACAAGCATGACACTGGTGTATGTTTGGCATTAGGTGGGACTTTCTTGCTGAATCATAACATGATGGCATCCCACAGCAAATGTGACTCATAATTCTGTAAGTGGATTGATTCATTTATGATGAGAGAGCTCTTATAACCCAATTAGCTTCCAAAGGTCCCACCTCAAATATCATTAATATATGATTTTGGGAATTAAATTTCCAATACACGAAATTTGGGGGACATTTAAATCATAACATTAGTATTATCCTAAGTTTTTATTAACATATTTATTGTCAATAATTAGATATATGAGCAAGTCTTGTGATGGTCACCCATTTCCCTCCTCCCTGTCTCCAACCCTCTGGGGGCCCTCCTCATTGGGTTTGCTGGACCAGACCATGGGATGGGGTTATGGGTTGTACAAGAGGTATCCAGTTTTTTTTCTTTGTGTGTTGTTACTGAGGGGTGCAATGACTCTGGATGTTCTCTCCTACCATGGCTCTTATAATCTTTCTGCCCCCTCTTCCACTCAGATCCCTGAGTCATGGTGGGTGAATTTTAGGTCTCCTTTACTGTTAAGGCTGTCAGAGTCTCTGGATTTCTGCTTTGGATTGGGTTGGGTATCCTCAGTGTCTGTT
Source organism: Zapus hudsonius (assembly GCA_004024765.1). NCBI lineage: Eukaryota > Metazoa > Chordata > Mammalia > Rodentia > Dipodidae > Zapus > Zapus hudsonius. The sequence continues at coordinate 7,961 of PVHP010012508.1, forward strand.
TACATTATCCTTTCCCAGGTTATCTGACTTGCTATGGAGGTAGGTCTCTTGCTCATCTCATCACTTCCTCAAAGGTTTCATCTGGACTCTATAGTATAAGTTAGGAGTGGTCCATTTCCTGCCTGGTGTCAGGCATCATCTCAGGTCCTGTTGGTGGAATTGGGTTGTCCAAAGTTCTCACTGACTTCTGAAACATACAAAAGAATCTCCAATGGAGAGTGAGATCACTATAGGTTAAATGAGACATTATTAATTTGGTAAGATTCTAATGGGTGTAGCTTCTCTCTAGATCTCTGGTTAGTGGGGGTTTCTCCCCCACTATGCAAGGAGCCCATGTTCTTGGTCCCCATAAGAGTTTACCATGAATTCCCATTCAAGTTAAGGGCTCCTTGCCACTGAGTGGCTCTTTTAGCCAATTAGCAAGCTGTTGATTATCCACCTAGGTTTCATGCCACTATTGCACAGATGAGCACTTCTTGGCTTGCTGGTCTCTACCATACAGTAGTGTCCTCAGCATTCTTGTAACATCAGTAAGTGTTATATATCAATGACCTCCACTCTCCGAATATCATTGGCCAATTTCCCATGACAGCTTGTGTAGTGCCTTCCAGCACTACACATGCTACCATCTGGAGGCTGGTTACCATTCTGGATCAAGCAGCATATCCTAAGTTTTTAATATGTGATACTGATTCATCTTCATGAGTTATTCTTCATAGTAAAATCACAGGGCAAAATAATATTTAAATTCTCATTATTTGGATTCTTCTCAAAGCATATTATACCATCAATCCTATTCTAAGGCCACAGCAGTTCAGACTCTTCCAGAAGACAAACATAAACATGTGTAGTAATGTTTCCCATATCACAAGACTGGGAGGTTTTGTTAACATGTAATCATAAAATTCTTGGTAAATACAGTGATAGCAAATGCAAAGCATCATGAAGCAGTAATTAGTATTTCTAATCACTCCTCTAGTCTTTGTGTGCAGCTGTCTTCTAAGCCCACTTTGGGAGTTTAATGACCCCTTGTCAATAAATAAAGCATCTTTCTTTCTCAGGCCCTGTTGAGAAGTTGTCCCTCATTCCTTTCATCTGCTGAATGCTTCCCTGCCCTTCTATTCCCATGTAGTCAGAAAGGGTTGAATCCCATAAATTGAAATTCTCTGAAGTGGCATCCACATTAATAATCCTGAAGAATGCTTGACCTCGGCTGAGTAGAACACTGTGATTGTGGAGAGAGAAATGCCAGAGATAAGTGTGACTGTTAACTTCCCAAGATGGTAGAGCACCGTCCTGCATCCCTGCCTATCTGAAAGAAAACATCTGATCTGTACCAGCGGAAACATGGAAAGACAAGCGAGGGCCACAGTAAATAGTAGACAGAAAGAGAGTAGATAAAGTCCAGTAATAGTGAATACCTCAACTTAAGAGTGCTGAACAAAATAGAAAAGGGAAGAGAAATCTCCCTTTATCCCATTCTGGGTCCTTAAATAGAAGGTAAAAAGAAAATTTCCAGAAGTAAACACAGCAAAACAAAATGACCTGACCAGCCACAGGCTTTTCAGTACCAGGCATAAATTCCCTCCAATGGAGTGGGCCTTAAAATCAATCAGAGAGCAGTTGGTTTCCTCTGTAACAGACATGCCACCATTGCACCCGTTGGCACATTTGGCCTCGTTGGCCAGCCATAAAGCTTGGAGGGTCCACTACTGGATAAGAACATTGATGAATTTTCTCCACTCAGGTTACATAGCTTTTTCCAGCATCCTGAGAGCTAGTTGACAGAGAGGAGGCTTCCAGCTTGATTTCTCAGTGATCTGTAGCTCAAGCATGTGGTGCCTTCATCAATAGGTTCTTCATATAGTTCTGGTGGATGAACAAGAGTCTTGATAATAGTCTGTAATGTTTTTTGGGGGAGGCTTCAGTGGCCTCCCAACCCCTGCCACTAAAATTTTCTTGTAATAGTCCATGGCTTATGGGCACAGCATTATCCACCCCCACATGGTACTTCTGCCCAAACTCTCTATTTCTTAAAGTTTTTTTTAGGTAGTAAAAAAGTAGGTTAACATGTATCATATTCACAACATCTTTAATTTTGATTAACCCTCCTCTCATTCACTCTCCTCCATTCCTTCTGGTCTAGCCTGTTTGAGCTCCAAAGAGGCATACATATATACCACTATACCCTGACTTGTTTGAACTCTATCGTCATTGTTCCTTCTTGTTGCTGGCACAGAGCATCTCCCCAAAGCAGCTAAGGGGAGGAAAGTTTCTATTTTGGCTTACAGTCTTGAGGAGAAGCTTTCTTATGGCAGGGGACAGCATGGCATGAGCCAAGCCTGGACATCACCTCTGCCACAGTGGGTGGAAAACAGTAGTAGGAGAGTGAGCCAAACTAACACTGGAAAACAAGGGCTAATAGACCTCAAGGCCCACCTCCAGCAGCACACCTCCTCCAGCAAGGCTGCACCTCTCAACTTGCTACCAGCTGGGGTTCACACATTCAAAACACATGGGTTTCTGGGGGACATCTGATTCAAGCCCCCACACCCAGAAACACAGGGAGTTGTTCTCCCTCCTTGGGACAACTCAGGGGAGCAAGGAACTTACTCCAGCAAAGAAGAAAGATTGGCTGATGCTATGATATTTTTTGTTTTTATTACACTTTATTGTTTTTTTTTAAAGTAGTGTCTCACTCTATCTCAAGTTGACCTGGAATTCACTATGTAGTCTCAGGGTGGCCTTGAACTCTTGGTGATCCTCCAACCTCAGCCTTATGAGTCCTGGGATTGAAGATGTGTGCCACCATGCCTGGCTCCTTTATTACTCCTTTAATCTTCACTTTTGTAGTATCTTTTCTTTGTTATATTTATTTACACATGTGTGTCAAGGAGAGAGGGCAGCATGCCAGGACCTCTTGCAAATGAACACCAGATACTTGTAACACTTTTTGTATCTGGCCTTTGTGGGTGGTTTGGGAATTGAACCTGGGCCAGCAGGCTTTGCAAGCAAGTACCTTCAGCCACTGAGCAATCTTCCCAATCCACTGTATTATTTCTTAATTGTTCTTTTTAGTCACTGTCTTGGTCATGTAGGTTTATGATTATTCTTTCTTTTTGTTTTTTGTTTTTAGTTTTTTGAGGTAGGGTCTCACTCTAGCCCAGGCTGACTTGGAATTCACTATGTAGTCTCAGGGTAGCCTCAAACTCACAGTGATCCTCCTGCCTCTGCCTCCTGAGTGCTAGGATTAAAGGCGTGCATCACCATGCCCAGCCTATGATTATTCTTTCTTTTCATCTGTTTTACTGTGTTCTATGTTATTTCCCTTACCTTCAGCTCATATACTTTTCCTCTCATTTATACTTTATTTTCTCTTTTCCCATTTCTAATTCCCTCCCCTATTTTACTTTTAAATTATGATTTCCTTTAGCTTTAATAATCTTTGGGGTTTGTGTATCTGTGGGAGAAAAATTAAACATAAGAACAATGTCCAAGAACTCTGATACATGATGAAGAGATTAAATCTAAGAATCTGTGGGGCAGAGAAGAAGCTAAGACACAAAGGCATAGAAAAATTATGCAATGAAATTGTAGAAGAAAATTTCTCAACTCTAGGAAAAGATATGGACATACAAGTTCAAGAGATATTTGGAACCCAAACACACATGACTATAAAGGGACCTCTCCTAGACACATCACTGTTAAAATGTTGAAACTACAGAACAAAGAAACTATTAAAAGCAGCAAGAGCAAAAAGCCTATTTATTGTATTAGTTACTTTTCTTGTTGGGACCAAATCCCTGAGAAGAAAGTTTAAGGAAGTAAAGAAGGAAGAGATTATTTTGGTTTACAGGTCAAGGAAAAGTCAGTCTGCCATGGTGGGGAAGGCACGGTGGAAGAAGCAGTTAGCAGTTGGTCACATTGCAGCTATAGTCAGAAAGAAGAGAAAGTGAAGAGGAAGTGAATAATTGCACACAACCTTGAAGACTAAAGTTTAGATCCCTAGTACACATGTAAATGCCAGGAAGGCAGATCTGCCCACCTGTAATCCCGGTGCTTTGCAGGTACAGACAGGGAGTCCCAGGGTCAAGCTGATTAGCTAGACTAGCTGAATCAACAAGGTCTGTTTTCAAGTTAGACACTCTGCCTCAGAAAATGAAGTGGAGAATGATTGAGAAGGATACTGCGACTACATTGAAATTCCACTTCACCCTGTCAGAATGGCAATCATCAACAAAACAGATAGTAACAATAGCTGATGAGGATGTGGAGAAAGAGGAAGTGTTGGTGGGAATGTGAACTGGCTTAGCCTCTATGGGTATCAGTATGGAGGATCCCAAGAAAACTAAAAATACAGTCATATGATATGCTTCAGTTATATGATTCCTGGACATGTACCAAGGGCTTCTAAGCAGCAGATCACAGAGGTATTTGCACATCTGTGTTTATCTACACTACATGATGGCTAAGACATAGAATCAACCTAGATGTCTATTGACAGATGAATGGATAAAGAAAATGTGGAATATATACACAAGAGAATTTTACATGGCTGTAAAGAATGAATTTATGGCATTTGGAGGTAAATGGATGAAACCGATGACTATTAATTATATTAAGTAAAATAAGCCATGGTTTCTGTCATATGTGGAATCTAGACGTGTGTGTGTGTGTGTGTGTGTGTGACATGAAAGTAGAAAGGGAACTACGAGAGAGAAGGAAGACGTATAGAGGGAGGGAGGAGGTGGGAAAGAGAGAGGGTAACAGAACTCAGAGGGGCGTGAGGTAGAAGTGGGGAACTATTTGGTGAGAGGAAGGGAACCATCAGGAGAGGGAATTGAGGAAGCTAGTGGAGGATAGTGAATCAAGACAGAGTATAATGATTTATGTGTGAAAATGTCACAGTGAAACCCTTTTCTTTGTATGCTAACTAAAAGTTAATAAAACTAAACAACTCACTGGAAGGTGAGTTGTTAGTCATGGAGGCCCCCAAAACAATACCATCCATTGCCAAGGCTCTTAGTTGTCCACCAGAACTAGGTGGTAAGACCCTAGTTTCAGTTGCAGAACACTGAGAAATCAAATTAGAGCTGAGCTAGAAGCCTCCCCTCTGCTAACAAGCTGTCATAGTGCTGGAAAGTGCTGTACAGCCTGCTCGGGGAGCAAACCATCGATGGTCTTAACTAGCAGTGGATCCTGAAAGCTATGCAACTGGCCAGCCAGGCAAATGTACCCACTAGTGCAATAGTGGCGTGTCTGTTATGGGAGTAACCAACTGCTGTCTGATTGGATTTGAGGCCCATTCCACCAGAAGGGAATTCATACCTGATACTAAAAACCTAATCAAAAGCTGGACAGGCCATTGTCCCTAGTGGGGAAGCTACTATTATTTGGGTAAATGAATATATTATACCCATAAATTACCCTCTAAATATTTATGTTATGCCAATATATTAATGCTATTATCACTATTGGTTAGAGAAGCTTCTGTTTTCAGATGGTGGTGGCTACCGGGGAAGACACAAAACTTGTCAATGTGCTAAGAAGAAGTGACAGTGAGTATTATACAGTAAAGGAGACTACTCTACTACACTCTCTGAGGCTCAGGGATCATGGTGGAAGAGGTGGTAGAAAGGACATAAGAGCCAAAGGGTGGGGAGGAGTGCTTTGGAGCTCTGTCTTCCAGACACTAAGTGGTGGTTGCTTTTATGACCTCACAGTGGCTTTCATTAACTGTATAAGACCTGCATAGTGGGGTTCATCAAATGCTGTTGTGGATAATGAAGGCAGGCAAAAAAAAAATGACATTGAGGACAGGGAAGACAGCAGAGTGGTTTAGGCCATTTGCTTGCAAAGCCTGGCAGCTCAAGTTTGATTCCCCAGTACCCACATAAAGCCAGATGTACAAAGTGGCATATACATCTGAAGGTCATTTGCAGTGGCAAGAAGCCCCCTGGCATGCCCATTCCCTCTCTCTCTTATACTCTCTCTTTGCTTGAAAATAAATAAATATGTATATATTTTTAAAAAGACATTGAAGCTGGTCATGGTGGCACATACCTTTAAGCCAAGCACTGGAGAGACACAGGTAGATGATTGCTGTGAGTTCTAGGCCAGCCTGGGACTAGAGAGTAAATTCTAGGTCAGCCTGGATGAGAGTGAGACCCTACACTGAAATAAGAAAAAAAAATTGACATTGAAGTAGAAGAAGGGGGTTGGGAAGATGGCTCAGAAGTTAAAGGTGCTTGTTTGCAAAGCTTGCCGCCTGGGTTCAAATCCCAAGCTACCTACATAAGCTAGACACAAGTGTCTAGTGTTTATTTACAGCAGCAAAAAGCCCTGCATGCACATGTGTGTGTGTGGTGTGTGTGCACACACACACATAAAATAAAATTTTAAAAAATAGAAGAGGAACTAGTTGGTAAAAGGTGAGGTTCAGAGCTTCAGTGGAGAGGGGATGAGGAGAGGGAGGTGAAGGGGCTTATAATCAGGATACATTGGATATGAAGGTTGTCAATTAAAAATGTTTTTAAAAAATGTTGAGAAAAATAAAAAAATACCAAAGTGAAAATAGAACTCCCATATGTTCCAGCTCTATGGCTCCTGGCTACATACTCAAAGGAGTTTAAGTCAGCATACTGCAGAGACAGCTGTTCATCCATGTTTACTGAACAGTTACCAGGATCTCATTCTAGCCTTCCTTCCCTTTGCTCCCTGGTCCTTGCGTTCACTGTTGACAGGATTTAGATTCAGAACATAGTGTAGAAGATAGGGTTTGTAACCGAGTAAAGTGGGCTGCCCTTAAGGGATGTGAGTGGGCAATGGTTAAAGGGATCAATGTGCTATGATGTTATGAGAGTGGACAAGGGTCAGAGACAAGGGCTTGTGCCAACCTACATGTCCAGGTCGACTTGATACTATTTCTTAGTTTCTGGATGGCTTTCCTGAGTGGCAGTTTCCTATAAAGGTGATGGACAGGCCCAAATTAACTCTTAGTGCTAATAAGGGATAATGATATATCTTTGCTTCTTAACAGAAAACTTTGGTTAAATAGTAATCTTTTTAAAATTAATTTATTTTTTTATTGTCCACAATGAGTTACATTATTTAATGGGCAAACAATGAGTTGTTATCCCCAGTTCCCCAATGCCCCTCTTCCCCATCCCCAATCAGCTGGATATCCTCCTCCTTGGGTAGTCTGGATCAGTCCTTGGGGCAGGGGACCATGGATAGCCTAGGAGACAGACCAGTTCTGCCAGCCTTAGAGTGTTGCTACTGAGGGTGGCCATGACTTTGGGTATTCTCTCCCACCAATTAAATAGTAATCTTATAATCTTCCTAGTAGTTCAGAAAGTCATGTCTCCACCTAGGCCTAGGGTTATGACTCAGATCCCATTCTTTCGACTAAAAATCATATAACAAAGTTGATAAAAAGAATTAAAAAAGAAAAAAGAAAAATATAAAAACAGGCATGCTCGAGGCTGGGGAGATGGCTTTCAGTAATGTGCTTGGCATGCAAGCATGAGGACCTGAATTTGGATCAGCAGCACCCATGTTAAAAGCTAGCCTGGAAGCATGTGCCTGTAATACCCATGCTGGGGACAGACAGGATGATTCCAAGGGCTTGTTGGTTAGGTAGTCTGGCAGAATCAGTGAGCTTCAGGCTCATTGAGAGACACTATGTGATGGTCTGAAAGTAAAATGTCCCACATAGCCTCATGTACTTGTGATTGTGCCTCATACTTTAAAAAATATTTTATTTTTTTATTTGAGAGAGAAAGAGGCAGATAGAGAGTGAGAATGGGTGCACCAGGGCCTCTAATCACTGTAAACCAATGAACTCCAGACACATGCACCACCTTGTGCATCTGACTTTACATGGGTACTGGGGAATTGAACCCAGATCCTTAGGCTTTGCAGGCAAGCACCTTAACTGATGAGCCATCTCCCCAGCCCTATGCCTCATACTTTATCCACAGTTCATGAAGCCCTTGAGAGATGGATCCTTTCTAAAGGAAGTATGTTGCTGGTGTGGTATATAAGACCTTCATTTCCTAGTAACAAGTTTGAGAGACTCTGAGTAGAGAAAGTGAGGTAGTTTTACCATCAATTCTGAAGGATCTGGTGCAGCCCAGAACATGATGGCGGCATGACTGCCTGAGCAAAGAAGGCAACTTTTACAATCCCTCAGCACAGGTCCCACCTCCTTTGTTCCATTGCCTGGGTACTTGGATAGGTACAATCTTTCTGGTTTTCTAATACCACCTCCACCCTGAATTTATTTTTTCTTTTTGTCCATGATGAGTTACATTATTTAATGGACAAACAATGAGTTGTGATCCCCAGTTCCCCAATGCCCCTCTTCCCCATCCCCAGTCAGCTGGATATCCTCCTCCGTGGGCTGTCTGGATCAGTCCTTGGGCCAGGGGACAATGGATAGCCTAGGAGTCAGCATGGTTCTCCTGGCCCTGGAAACTAGCTCCCCCTTGGCAGCCCTCATAGAGCTGGAGAACCTTGTGGGAGCCACTGGAGGACAATGGTCACCAACAGCATGAATAAACAAGGGACCCCGCAGACTACAAAATCAACCAGCTGGAATACAGGTACACACTTGTGCAATAGTGGCACACAGGCTCTGTGAGTAACCAACTGTTCTGTGATAGGACATGAGGCCTGCTCAGTGGGAAAGAACTCATATCTGCTACTGGAAATCAAGTAAGAATTCCACAGTCAGGAAACTCAGACATCACAGAGAAGCCCCCACTGCTCTCTGGAGAAGACCAATGGTTTTACACACCAAAAAAATCTCTCCAATAACTTTGCATACCCTCTTTAACCCAAGCTGCTCTCACTCTTGGTTAGAGAATCTGTTTTATCTTACAGATGGCAGAAACAACAGAGGAGAGCCAAGATTCATTAATAAAACAAGAAGATAGCTGACAGTCCACCATGAGACTTCCCACCTCTACCACATCTGCCAGGGCCCAGGAGAAATTGCAGAGGAAGAGGCAACATGAATGCTGCTCTTACTGCTAGTCTGACAACCAGCTTCAGGGTGATAGTGACAGACATGGCGATCAATCAAAGCCTATCAAAGAGGAAATCCAGAAGCTACAGAGAACTCAATACTAAATCAGACTGCCAACAGGCCTGCCATGGCTCATGGAACATTGCAGAAGAGGGGGTGAAAAGATGTTAAGAGCCACATAGTGGATAGGAATACCATGAGACATGGTTTCCCCCACTTGCTACCCCACAGAGACTGAGGCCTTCATGATCCCACAGTGAATACCACAACACCATTGAGGAGGCCCTCAGGTTAATGGGAGCTGGAGCAAGAAGATAAAATTGTATGGCCTGTTACATTACATATAAGATATAATTTAAAAAAATAAGGTGGGGAAAGTTGAGAAACACATTATGTCAACCTCTGGCCTACACATGCAAACACACACACACACACACACACACACACACACACACACACACACACAGTATGCATACCTACCCACACACATAGCACACAGAAACTACTCATGCTTTAAAGGCCCTTAACAAAGCCTTGCTCCCTATACCTTCCTCCCTGCCAATATTTCAAATTCTAAGGAGAGGTAATTGTGATACTGTCCCCTTCCTGAAAATGAATATGTTACCAGGGATGCAGGAGGAGGGCCGGAAGCTGATTATGAGGAGTGGTCCATCCTCAATGACTGTCAAGTCTGCCCGTTTCCAACCAGCTTCCTAACAGCACCAGTCACAATAACCAAGGTGGGTCAGTCACAAATGTCCACCAAAAAATGAGTGGATAAATAAAATGTTACACACACACACACACACACAATGAATTCAGCCATGAAGAAGAATGAATTATGTCATCTGAGGGAAAATTGATGGAGTTGGAGATCATCATATTAAATGAAATAAACCAGACCTAGAAAGACAAATATCACATGTTTTCTTTCTAAGTGAAACCTACAAACACGCACCATGAAAATAGAAGTGTAATTTTCAAAAGGGAAGGGACTAGCAGGAGGGGTGTGTGACCTAAGAAAGTCATGTGGAGTGAACATGGTCAAAGTACTTGAACAAAAATGTCACTATGAAACCCATGGCTTTGTACAATGAATACACACTAATAAAAGGAGCTGAATGTTATCTTGGGCTATCTTTAGCCCCCTTAAAAACTATTTACTCTCTTTTAATATCTTTATTATCAATAGTTAGATACATTGTATGAGCAAATCTTGTGATGGTACCTCCATTTCCTTCCTCTCTGTCCCCAACCCACTGGGGACCCTCCTCGGTGGGCATACTGGGTCAGTACATGGGGTAAGGGGTTATGAATTGCACAAGAGATAGCCAGTTTTTTCCCTTTGTGTGATGACTGTTCACTCTTGCCCTCTGCATCTAACCTGGTATCCTCCCAATTTCTAGATAAAATTCTTATAATGTATTGAAGTCTGAAGCATCTTTAGCCTCCACCAACCCAAAAGACAAGAACATGATAATAGCTTCCGAATCCCTAGAAGAGGCATCCAAGGTGAAATAAAATAAAATGTTCACTGAGAAATCTTAATAAATTGAGAAAATCTTAATAAATTGAGAAGACAAAAAAAGAGGTATCCTATTGAATAAACCTATCTGTGTATTTTTAAACACCTTGATTCATAATTTTTCTTTGTTATTACTACAAATGTTTATATAACTTCTTCCATGGCAGAACATGGTATATTTTAGGTAACTTGAATCTGTTGCCAGGCCAAGGCCACTGATATTTGGCTCAAAGTATTTTATTTCATTAAAGGAGAGTTATTTTATGTCGCAATATTGACAGAGACAGAAAAAAGAGGTCTGCCTGAGCATTGAGCCTTTCAAATCCCCAACAAAATTGGGCACAAAGGCCTGGAGATGTACAGAGATGCTTTAAAATAGATCTCCCAACCCTCCCCTACTCAGGAAGAGAACTTGTCCTTCCTCTGAGATCTGGTAAGCTCAGGTAACTATGGTGAAATACCAGCTTTATGAATCATAAGGAAAATCTTTTGAGATGTCTTAAATTTAATTCAAAAAAGAGGCAGATGGGAGAGAGGAGGATAATCAGTAATAATATATAGGCCCAAAAGGACACAAAACTATCTTACATTCATTCTTTAATATATGTTAAAACCCTCACTCAAGTTCTGCCATTACCCCTTAGATACCACCACTTCCTGCTTGCAGTCCCAACCAATCAGAGTCAACAGTTGCTTATTCTTAGGGACCATCCCTCTGTCCCAAAGCTTCCCCTGCTAAACATAAACCTGCCCTCTCACACATTGCAATGTAGCTTCAATATAAACAACTTATTGTATCTTACTTCCTAAAATTCTTTTCCTTCCTTCCTTCTTTTTTCTTTTTCTCTCTTTCTTTCTCTTCCCTTGTCTTTGTCTTCTGCCTCTGTCTCTCTCTTTCTTACTCGTGTGTGTGTGTGTGTGTGTGTGTGTGTGTGTGTGTGTGTGGTGATTTAGATGAACTTAGGTAGCCTAGGTTGGCAGAGAGCTTGTGATTCCCTGCTTTGACTCCCCAGTGTTGGGGTTACAAGCATGCACCACCACACCAGACTTCCTCAGATTTTCATTATAAAATCCTCTGTGGTTGCAGATGTTGTGCATGCTTAGTATATGTGAAGCCCTGGGTTCAATCTCCAGTACCCCAAAATTAAATGTGCTACCTAGCCTGCTGGGATCTGAGGAAACTTGTCTGGAAACTAGTTCTTTATTTTTGACTTTCACAGAAAGGAAAACCAAAACAAGATATCTGATACCCATGTCACTGTAATTAGGAAACCTAAAAAATATCAAAGCACACACAAACTTCCCTTTCACCAGCTCTGGTTATTTCTACACTACACGATAGAAGTACAGTAACTACCAACATGGAAACATGAGGGCTGATGCCCATTCCTGTAACATAGACAAGAGGAGGAGCTGCAGGAACAGACAGTCCTGCAGGAGAAACGGGCCAGGCCTAGGAGTTTGGTTTTCATATTGGAGGTCCTCACAGGACAGAAGGGCAGTGGAGACACAATTAGGGCAATAATGTGTCTGTGATTGCAAGTTGGGTCTCTTATCTGTGAAGTAAACATAACTCTGTAAAGCAATGCGCACAAAGTATTTAGTACCTTAAGGTGCACATTGAGCTAACTAAATGTAGCATTCACAACAGTGATCAATGTATTTCTTGAATATCTACTTTCTGTCAGCTGTTGCTCTGGGTGTTACAGACATGGCAGTGAATAAACTGAGACCTGAGTCCTCCAGACCTTCTGCTCAGTGCAGGGAGACGGACAGTAAACGAGTACTGCACACACGTGCAGGTTGGAGGACAACCTGGCCGTGCTTTCCTCTCATCTACCTTCTTTAGAGACAGGGCCTCTCTTGCTACCTCCTCCTGGTTCCACCTCCCACTGCCTAGGGGCACTGAGATTCTAGAATGTGTCACTTGAGTCTGCTTTATGTGGGTGCTGAGGAGGACCAACTGGTCAGCAGGCTTATAAGCAAGTGTTTTTAACTGCTGAGCCTTCCTCCCAGTCCCTCATCTAGATGCGCTTCTGATTTTTTAATACAGATTCTCATGTAGCCCAGGCTGGCCTCATATTCTTTATGTAGCTGAGGATGACCTTGAACTTCTGAACCTTGCCCCCACCTCCCAAGTGGTGGTATTCCAGGCATGCCCCACCACACCTCGTTTATAGGATGCTGGCGATTGAACTCAGAGCTTCAAGCATGCTAGGAGGCACTCCACCCACTGAGTCACATCCCCAGCCCCTCATCTAGCTGGTCTAACCTTACCTCAGTTGTGCAAAGGAGACTATAGCAAGAGTCCTGAGTCCGGATGAGTGTCAGAAAGGCGAAGAGCAAAAATTTCCTCACAAAGCCAGGCAAGGTGAATAATTGCCACAAAAATAGAAACTGCAGGGCTGGGAGATGGCTCAGTATATAAAGGAGCTTGCTTGCAAAGCCTGCTGGTCAGAGTTAAATCCCCAGTAACCATGTTTCCCCAGACACAAAAAATAGAGCATGTGTCTGGTGTTCATTTGTAGCAGCCAGAGGCGCATGCACGCTCACACACACACACACACACACACACACACACACAATTTTAAATCAGTGACTATATTTTATTTAATTAAATTTATGCTTTCAGACCTAGCTTCTTTGAATTCAATACTAGTATATGAAACTATCCAATTAATATTTTTACCTGGCTGTCAGTTAGATATCTGAAATTTAATTCTCATAAAATTATTCCATTTCAATTCTAAATATAATAAAAATATGAAAACATGGCAATCATTAACTTTTAAAATTATAATTCTAATATGATCATGTGTTTACTAATACATTGACTCTGTTGCAAAATGAAACTCAAAACTTGGCGGTTGCTGTGGAAGAAGACTTTCCAGGCGGGAAAGGAACACTTGTCAGTACCTCCTAGCTCTCCCCTGGGATTCTCCTATCCTTTGGGACTTCCTTACCTCATGAACCACTGATAACCTGTGCTTCAGCAGAGCAGAGACAAGATTATTCAAGAGCATTTCTGGGGTTAGGGGATGACTCAGTGGATAAGGTACTGGCCACAAAAGCCTGAGCACCCAAGTTCAGATCTTCAGGACCCGCATGAAGCTGCACATGTAGAGCACACATGCCTTCAGTGAGAAGGGAGGTGGAGACAGGAGAATCCCTGCTCAGAACAAAGTGGAAGGCAAGTACTGACACTCCTCCACATGTTCTACCCAGGTGTCCTCTGATCTTCAAACGTGCATTGTAACAATGCACACACACACACACACACACACACACACACACACACACACACACAGAGCATTTCCAAGAGAGGCTTCAGTTCTGAGCTAATCTTTTCCACTGAATGAAGCTTAAAAACCTGGAAAGAATACACAGAATATTCTGAAAAACAATGGCAGTTGAACTGGACAAAAGCACCAGCATGCAAAGTATTACTGCACCAGGGGTGATTTTATGATTTTTATGATTTTTTTCAAGCTAAAACCTGGAAGTGAACATAAGCAGGAGCAGAGAGCATTTCAGCAGACATCCTGAAATTCCAGCTCAAAGAGCGAGAAGGGTCTCCTAATGCTGATAGGGTGCAGAAATCTCTGTGTTTGTGGATGCTCAGCTTGCTTTCTCATTACCCCATCGAGGACACTGCCCACATTTCAGGTGGGTCTTCCCTCTTCGGTTAAACCTTCCTAGAAACAGCCTCTTAGACGTGCTCAGGTGTCTCCATGGTGCTTCTAAATCCAACTTGACAATGAAGATCTACCATCACAACTGATTTTTAAAAGTGGTGCCGGGATTAAAAACAGGCCTGCATACATGCTTGCCGAGTGTTCTACTACTGAACTACATTGTCAGCCTTTGATGGGGTTTTCAATGTATACAGATTGTGGTGGTTTGAATGAAATGTCCCCGTAGGCTCATGTGTTTGGAGTACTGGTCCCCAGCTGGTAGCAATTTAAGAAATTTGTGGGACCTTTAAGATGTGGTGCCTTGCTGGAGGAGGGGTGTCACTGGGGGCGGGACTTGGGGTAATGTGGCCCAGCTCCAAGCCTGGACAATGTCCTTCCTGCTGATGTGCAGATGGGATCCAGGCTTCTTGCTCAGCAGGCCTGCCATGCTTTCCCTGCCATGGTGAAACTTCCCCTCCACGTTCTAAGCCGAAAGAAGCCTATTCATCCCATGAGCTGCCTCTGGTTGGGTGTTTGGTCCCAGCAATGCAAAGGCAAGTGCAACATAAAAGGGTAGGTATAAGACGTTACGTGGTAATAAGCTAAATCTGAAACAGACTTCCCAGAACAACGTTTAAAGAGGAATGATGGTAGAGGAGTCATATCTAATATTACGATCCTACTATGAAGCTACAGTAATGAACATAGTATAGACAGTATAAAATGAAAAGACAAGCTATAGATTGACAGAAAATATTTATAAATCAAATACCAGGCAGAGGACCTATTCCCAGAATATATTCTTTAAAACATTCAAAATTAAACAGGGAGAAAATAAATGACCCGGATTTGAAAAGATACTTCACCAAAGATGTAGAGCTGGCAAATAAGCACATCTGAACATGTACAACATCAGCACCTAATAGGAAAGTTCCAATGAGAAGGCCTAACCATTCCAATCACTACTTTAAAAAACACTGAAATTTCTGTCTACAACCATAACTTGACAATCAAAATAATATTTACAGCCCTGCAAACATTCTCTCAGGTGATCCATATTTCTGGATTACAAATGTCTCTGTTCAGTCAGGTGTGGTGGTGTGCACCTTTAATCCAGCATTCTGTAGGCTGAGGTTGGAGGGTGGCTATGAGTTCCAGGCCAGCTTGGGCTACAGAGTGAATTCCAGGTCAGCCTGGGCTAGAATGACACACTGCCTCAAACTCCCCACTCTCCCCCACCAAAATAAAGTCTAACTCCAGTCACATGGTTAGCCAAATTTGATTTAAAATCCACAAAACTGCTCAAAGCTACTCCTTTGAGTGGGCAGGATTTCTCTACCTTTCCATTGCAGCGTCCTGCATGTTAAGAAAGATGACAGTTGGCAACTCTTGTCTGATCTGGCTACACACCACAAAATTTCATAGTGCTCTAGGGATTAGCTTTGATTTAAGCTCCACTGATTTATTCTTGCAGTCTTTCCTCTCAGAGAGCCTGATTGCAGACTTCCTGCCATCAGAACTCTAGCATATTCGGATTCAATGAGAAAAATCAAGTCCTTGCTTCTCTTTGCAGCACTCTCCCAGTTGGCGTGGAGATTTGCTTGTCTCAGGCCCTAGCAGTGAGCCATCCAAAACCATCTTTTATTTTTCAAACAGAAACCATGCAGGAAGGCACAGACGAGTCTCCAGGCTACAAATGAGCCCCCTGAGGAATTTGGAGGAAGTTCAACTTGTCAATCAAGATCTACATTCCAGGTGGTGACAAGTAATAGCATCAGCTCAGATGGGTCTTTTAAATTCTGCCTGCTCCTGGGAAAACTAGAGTAAAGAGCACGCCTTTGGAACATTTCGTATGTTCTAGATGAATATATCTTTTCAGTACATCTGTAAGCATCCAGTCAAACTTCTTTGGAAGGAAGCCTTAATATTAACTGCTGAATTTTAAATACCACCACCACCACCAACACGAAGCAGGATGTTCACTGACATCCTGGACGAAGCATATTCTCATTCTCTTAAAAGGTCAGGGAAGCCAGGGTAGGAGGAGGCTTGAGCCCTGGAGCTTGAAGACAGCCTGGGCTCAGCAAACCAGCCACCCACAAACTGTCATGAGTGCACTATGTCAGAAACAGGTAAATATGTTTGTGTCTTTCCACAATGCCAGAATGTACTGAATGACAATAAATTCACAAGGTACAGTTATTGCATTGGTGGCAATTTACCAGATTCTCTCACTTTTTTGGATAGTCCTAGCAGACATAAGTTCTTTATTCCAATCTAAATTACTAACATCAATTCTCAGATCACACAGAAATATATGTATTTCTATTATAGAATGATCACAAAAGGTTACAGAGGCAAGGGGCCTGCAAGAGGCCCTAGAAGGCAAAGCTGGGAAAATGACAGGGATTAGAGTCTGGAGAGGTGAGATAGTGAGCTGGAGGCCTTGGAAGAGGTAGTGGTGGAGCTTCAGAGAGGAATCCAGCTGAAGAGTCAAAAGGGCATGGCTGGGTCTGGATGGATGAATGGACCGATGGCAGGTTCAGATGAGCGGACGGCAGGCAATTCAAAATACGTTGCATCCAGGGGCTGGAGAGATGGCTCAGCGGTTAAGGCACTTGCCTCCAGTGCCTAAGCCCCAGGTTCAATTCCCCAGGTCCCACATAAGCCAGACCCACAAGTTGGTGGCCCTGGTGTCTCTCTCTCTCTCTCTCTCTCTCTCTCTCTCTCTCTCTCTGCTTGAAAATGAATAAATAAAATATTTTTAAAAATACATTGCATCCATAGCAGAGACTGTTGGAGAGATGCCTGTAGGTTTTACTCACCCACCCACACACACACCAAATATACCTATGTGCTCATATAGTCCCTATTCATTTATTTATGTATTTATTTTGAGGTAGGGTCTCATACTAGCTCAGGCTGACCTAGAGTTCACTCTGTAGTCCCAGGCTGGCCTCGAACTCACAGAAATCCTACTTCTGCCTCCCCAGTGCTGGGATTAAAGGCATGAACCACCACACCCAGCTAGTCCCAATTTATTTTGATAACTGTATGGGGTGGTATACTTTCTACTTCCAGTGTAAGTCCTTTATCCATGTGTGCCGTGTGGGTGGAGCTCTACAGATGGTACTAGTCACATGTCCACCCAGATCTACAGTCATCCTCCAGTCTCCAGACAGAGTCAGACACTCTCTCAGGCCAGGGAGCAGTCTGAAAACACCCTACTGTACATGATACAGACTAACTTGGAGCTCTGCACAGCCAGATCTCAACCCAAACAAACAAACCAGGACCACGAACCAAACAAAAAGGTCAGGGTTAGGTCAGAGAAAACCAATGGAGTGAAATGTTGAGTGTGAAAATATGAGTGTGCTGAGTCCAGACAAATGATATTTATATAATGTGTTTCTTCAGGTTTCAAACACTGTAATAGATATGAAGAAAAATACCTGTTACAAAGTTCTAAAAAAAATGGGTAAAAGAGAGAGCCAGGATTTGTTGCCTTTCAAGTTCAGCAGCATGGCAGAGGGGTGGTCTGTTGTTCCACCTGGTGAATAAGACAGGGCTAGTCACCTCACGCCATGGTCTAATATTGTAAGAGCCTTTCTTAGAAAAACTGTTTTAAGATGGAATCTAGCTGGAATGCCGTTCCCAACTGAAATAGTCGTTTCCTTGCCCGAGAAGAACTATTTCTTTTAAGCACTAAAACAAGATACACATTTAGGGCTGAGGAGAACATTATATAATAAAGTAATAATATGCAGCATTGGTATGCACTGTTGTGTGATTCCCCCCCTCCAGGAAGATGTGAACACCATTATTCACCACAGATAGGGTGCCAAGGGCAGAAAAAAAGAAATGATTCCACACAAGTCTAGTTTGGTGAACCAATGAATTTAATTAGGGCTAATTATTGAAATATGAGCAGCTGTAACCAAAGAAAAGTCTCCTGACCCCCTTCCCTGGCCCAACAATTGTGAATGGCTTATATATCCTTGGGTGGGGCAAGGTCTCATGTCCCTGGTGCGCTACCTCATGCATCCTTCCTCCTTCCACGAGGGAATGCTAGTGACCAAGAGGATCTATTGCAGGTAATCACAGCTACTCTGGTTTCAAGATGGCAATGGTCATGTCATGCCTAGAGGGCAGTTCCACACAGCTATTTTGCTAAAATCCTCCTAAGTTTAGAAAATACATAATTCACATAGCTTCTGGAAGAAATCCCTTAGACTTTTTAAATTTAGATTCTGAGAGGAAGAGAGGGAGAGAGAGAGTTATGTAAACCTATGACCTCAAAAGCCTCAGTGAACTGTTTTGAGGTATCGTAGAAAGAACTTGGAGGAGTCAATAGGGATTTGGATATCTTTTATTCACACAGTCTTCAGGCAAGAGACAAGGGTCAGGCCTAGCCCTATAAACAGCAGCAGTATTCATTCATATACAAACAAAAACAGGGGCTGGAGAGATGGCTCAGCAGTTAAAGGCACTTGCTTGTAGAGCCTGATGGCCTGGGTTCGATTCCCCAGCACCCATATAAAGCTGGATGCACAAATTGCACATCCGTCTAGAGTTCCTTTGCAGTGTCAAGAGGCCTTTGTGTGTCCATACTCACTGTCTCTCTGTCTCTCTCTCAAATAACTAACTAAATGAATAAATAAATAGATAAATAAATAAATGTATTTTGCTTACAAAACAAAGATAAACAGGGTCCTAGTGCTCAAGGCTGTGCTAACTTAACTTTTATGGGTGCACACTCCTTGCTTACCAAACCATATTTTCTTTTGTTTCTTCTTTAAAAGGAGGGAAATGGCCTGTAACCCTCATCCCACATTGGCACTTATGATCTGCAGAATTTCTTCAAGGTAAGGCTGCTGTGACTTCTCAGACACTGACACGGGAATGCTTCCCTCAGAGGAAGAAGGGAAGGAACGAGGGACGAAACAAATGAGGGAGAAGACTTTTCTTTCTCCTGAGGTTGCTAACTTGGGATGACATAACCCTGAGGTTATCTCCAGCCTTGTGCTTACCATCTCAGCCTGGCAAAACCATAGCTCAGTAGGAGCTTTTTAAGCCACAGAGAGACCCAAGATGGCCGAGAAATGACATTTTTTATTCAAGTCAGCTCTGTCTCTGGATGTCCCAGTTTCCTGTTATATAAACCAATAGATTCCTCTTTGCATCTCGAACACAACACTGAGTTGTGTTTCTGTCATTTGCAAATGAAAGAGAGCTCAGATTCTGAAGTGACAATGATCTGATGGGTAAACTGAGGTAATGTGAGGCAGCATAAAAGAAGAGTCAGTGGCGGAATAAGAAAGTTTGCGCTTCCCTGTTTTCATTTATTAAATCCTTGCTCATGAGTGTGCTTGGAGATTCATATGACACTCTGTGGCTGTGTAGAGGTCAGAGGACAACCTCGGGTGTTGGTTCTCACCTCCCACCATGTTTGAGGCTGCATATACCAGAAGAGCTGTGTTGGGTGCTTCTCCAGATGTTACCGCACGGGTCCCTGGCCCCCTGCTAAGATTTATATAAGAGACAGTATTGTTTCAGCCCTAAAAGCTTTTATAATCTTGGGAAACAGCTAACATTTATTAAATATTTACTTGATCCCAGGCATTATAAGTGCTTCCTATGCTTTAGTTTATTAAATCCCCACCTCCAAGATGATAAGACTGGGACTCAGATATTTAAAAACCACTTCTAGTGAAACTTATCTCCCTACTGATTGCAGTTTTGGAGATCTGCCATAGTTTAGAAGTTTAGATATCAAATGACCCTCAAAGTCCATGTGTTAAAGGCTCGGCCTCCAGGATGGTGTAATTTGGAGACACTGCCCATGTGTAGGAAATGGGGCCTTAGGGGTGGCCTGTAGGTTATTGGAATATACCCACTAAAGGGGATTGTGAGACCCTGGCATCTCCTTTCCCTTTGCTCCCTAGTCGTGGCAGTTACCTTCTCGCTGCTGGCACAAAGCACCCAATCCAGAGTGGCTGATGGGAGGAATGGGTTTATTTTGGCTTACTGACTCAAGGGGAGGCTCCATGATGGCAGGGAAAAATGTGGCATGAGCAGAGGCTGGACATCACCTCCCGTCCAATATCAATCAGGTGGACAACAGCAGCAGGAGAGTGTGCCAAGCACTGACAAGGGAAAGCTGGCCATAACACCCATAAGACTGCCCCAACAATGCACCTTCAACAAGGTTTTAATTCCAAAATTGCCATCAGCTGAGGGTCAAACATTCAGAACACATGAGTTTATGGGGACACCTGGATGAAGCCACTAAATGCCTGAAATAATGACCATGGACTTTAAACTCTACAACTATGAGGCGAGCTAAACCTTTTCTCTTGATAAATTATGTAAGGCATTTTGTTACAGTATCATAAAGCTGACTAAGAGAGGATCTTTATATAGATCTCTTACTCTAAAACATAAGTTTGCTTATTAATTTTTAAAAATGGATTTATCAGGGATGGGGGAGAAGGATCAGTAAATAAAGTGCTTGCTGTGTGAGGACCTGAGCTCAGAGTCCCAGACCTAATGTAAACCCAGATATGGTTTAACTATTACCTCTCATCTTAGTACCTTGTGTTGCTATAAACAAAAGAGATTGATACTGAGTAATCTTTTAAAGAATATTTGTATTTATTTGAGACAGAAAGAAGGGAGTACAGAGAAAGAGAATGAGGCTTCATGTCACTGTAAACAACCTCCAGATACATGGGCCACTGTGCATCTGGCTTTACATGGTGTTGTAGTCAGCCACACACTGCTGAGATGAGTCTTTAAACCAGGCACAATTTGGGGGAGGAAAGTATTTATTGAAACTACAGATTGAGGGGAAGTTCTGTAACAGCGAAAGAGGCTGGCCTTCTTTCACAGGTCCAAGCAGAGAGAGAAACCGATCACCAACACCATATACACAGAACGGCAAACAGGCAGGAGGGCCAAAGAGAATTTCTTTTCCTTTATATAGGCTTAGGGTGGGGTCTTGAAACCCTTCTCCAGACTTATTGGCTTCCTGAGTCTCTGGAATTTCCTTTTTGTACTGCCCACAGGAAGGGATGTTTAGTTCTAGCTTCTTTGAGCTTTTTTACATCCTGCCCCTATTGAGAAGCTTTCTTTCTGTAAACATCTTCAGAGACCCATCCAAAATAATTTTTAAAAATCTAGTTGACAACAAAACCTAACCATCACACATGGGTACTGGGGAATTGAACTGGGGTCATCAGGCTTTGCAAATAAGTGCCTGTAACCAGTGAGTCATCTCTCCAAACCAATACTGGCTAACTTATATAGAAGTTTATTTGGCTCTCGGAGACTAGGAAGTCTAGGAGCATGGTGCCCACATCTGTTTGGCTTCAATGAGGTCTTTCTTGCTACATCATAACCAAAGAACAAATGTGCTAGCTGGGTTCTCTCTTCTTTCCTTATTAAGACATTCATGTCCCTATGAGGGCTCTACCCAAATGACCTCATTTATTCCTAATTACCTTCTAAAGAAATCACCTCCAAATACCATTAATATGTTAGTTTGAGGATTTTGTTTACAATATACAACTTTTTGGAGGACACAGTCAAGCCATTATACTCATTTTCTCTCAGTCCTTAGGCAACCGGTAATCTACTTTCTATTTCTCTTAGATTCCTTCTTTTGGACTTCCTTTCCTCACTTCCCCTCCCTTCCTTCTTTTCTTGTGCTGGGTTTTTTTTTTTTTTTTTTTTGATACAATGTATGTAGCCCAGACTGGCCTTGAGCTTGCCATGCAGCCCAATTGGCTTTGATCTCAAATCCCCTGCCTTAGCCTCCCATGTGCTGGTATTATATAGGCATGCACCTCCATGTCTAGCTTTTGTATAAATAGAATCACATTATATTGGATCTATTGTGATGAGTTTTCATTTATAACATTATGTTTTCAAGGCTTATTGTAGCATGTATCAGTATGTTCTTTTGTGGCTGACCAAAAATATTCCATTATACTAGTCATAATAAAATAATAAATAATAGTCAATTGTGTGGCTATATCACATTTTGCTTATTTCTTAAGTCTGTTGATATATGTTTGGGTTATTTTCACCTCTTGGTTATTATGAACAATATTACTCTAATTACTCATGTACAAGTTTCTGTGAGAACATGTTTTCATTTCTCCTGGGAATCTACCTAACAGTAGAATTGCTGGGCTATCTGGCAACTCTGTTTAGCTCTTTAAGAAACTGCCAGGTTGTTTTACAAAGTAGCTGTAACCTTTTTGATTCTTAGCAGCAATGTAAGGGGGTTTCGGATCTCCAAATCCTTGCAACACTTGCTATCCGACTTTTTAAAACAATATTTATTTATTTGAGAGAGAAAGAGTAAGGGAGAGAGAGTGAGAGTGGGCACAGCTGGGCTTCCTGTTACTACAAAGAACTCCAGACACATGCACCACTTCATGCATCTGGCTTTACATGGGAACTGGGGCATCAAACTTGGGCCATCAGGCTTTGCAAGCAAGTGCCTTAACCACAGAGCCATCTCTCCAGCCCTGACCTTTTGACTCTAGCCATCCTAGTAGGTATGAATGATTATCTCATTGTGGTTTTGGTTTGCAATTCTTTGATGAGTAATGATGTTAAGAGTCTTTTGATTTGCTTATCTGCTATTTATATCTTCTTTGAAAAATGCCTGTTTATATTTTCTGTTCATTTTATTATTATTATTTGCATCTGTGAGAATTTTCCCTGATAAAATGTGTGTTTATGTGGGGAGTGTATGTGTGTGCTTGTGGGGAGTACGTTTGTCTCTGGCCATTTCCATTTATTTATGAACCAGAACTGATTTTGTGGGTGGTCATGGGCATGACAGACACATAATAATGCCCAGTGTGAATGTGAAGGCCATAGAAGGAAGGCACCCCTCCCCTAGGCTGGGGGTTTTAGAAGTGACTGTGGCAATGCTTTGCTTAACCACAAACACCCTGTGTCCTGTCCATGCCTCTGCCCATTTTAAAATATGATTGTTTTTACTTTTTGCTATTTTAAAGCTCTTGTTGTAGTCAATTCCACATTACTAGAATGAATATCCAACCAGATAGTGTATGAAAGGACTAGGTTTATTTCAGCTTACAACTTCCAGGGGAAGTTCCATCAATGGTGGAAGAAGCTGACTCCCTTTCACAGATCCAAGCAGAGAGATCACCAACATCCAGCAAACACCAAAAATTAGCAACCAGGAACCCTGTGATGGTTAAGCTTTGTTGTCAACTTGACCTGTTTCATAATCTTGGTTGGGTCTCTATGGTTGTTTATAGGAAGGCAGCCTATACTCCATAAGCAGAGCACCCCACCTCTTAGTAGTGTTAAAATGGCAATTCAATTTCAGATGAGTTTTGGAAGAGACAAACATTCAAACCATAGCAAGTACTATATTTATTCATGTTAGAGTCCCTATCGGCCATTCCATAATAGTAAATTTCTCTTTGTCAGTGAATTCCTCTTTGTATCCCTCACACAATGTAGTGAATTTTTGTGTGTGTGTGACACAGAAATTTAATTCATCTGAAAACACAAGGTATATTAAAATGTATATAAAATGAAAATGTCAATAAAATAACTTTAAAACCACAGCATATCATTTGAAATTCTTCAGTTATCACCTTATAATTAACTACTAGAGGCTCAATTTTGGACTTTTTTGTTGTTGTTTTGTTTTTTTCCAGGTAGGGTCTCACTCTAGCCTAGGCTGGCCTGGAATTCACTATGTAGTATCAGGCTGGCCTTGAACTCATGGAAATCCTCCTACCTCTGGCTCCCCAGTGCTGGGACTAAAGGTGTGCACCACCACACCTGGCTTAATTTTGGACTTTTGATACTTTTGTTAGCCTCATATATACTCGAAGACCTGAGGTTTTTGCAGCTAAAAGTGGGTTAGATCACAGCACAGATTTGGAGATTTAAGACTAATAATCAGAATAACATACAGGAACAGTTGTGTCACTTGAACACTCAGGAGTCCAGTAAAGTAGCACTAAGTGACCCAATGCTGGAGACAGAGGGCTGTGGGGGTGGGGGTTGGGGGCCGGGCGGGCAGGAGCAGTCACGAGCTGCAGTGCCAGGGGCCCTGGGCGCTGTGTGCAGTGGGCCTGGTGCTCCGCCCAGCAGGTGGTTTTCCAGAAGGCTACATCCTGCATCCTGACAGTTCGTGTACAAGGGTGGGGAGGCAAGTGACGACCTCCAGGAGGGTGGGACCTGGCCATCACTGCAAGGGACAGGTCTGCAGTCCTGAAGAGGTGCTCCTGAGAGAGCTGCCTCCATGAAGAGAGTTGGGGGGGGGAGGCATCCAGGGCACACTGTGCTGCTGCACGCGGAGTCCAGTATTGAGGGCACTGTCCCCAGGGAGATCTTTGTAAGTATAGGGAGCATCCGGGCCCCTTCAGTTGACTCCATGCAAGACCACCTGGGAACATAGGAGAGCCTCGGGAATTTTTGAGGAGCCTCAGAAGGAAGTTTGGAAAGAGGGTTCCTGCCATTAGATCCATTAGTGACTCTGGTTGTTGGCAGAACTTATTTCTTCAGGGTTGTAGGGAAACCACACAGTTCCTAGTGACCATCTGCAGTCCCTGGCCATGTGGACTTTCCCACATAGCTGCTTTATCAAGGCAGAGGAGCAAGGATACCAGAAGACGGCCCTGCAATAAAAACACCA
Source organism: Zapus hudsonius (assembly GCA_004024765.1). NCBI lineage: Eukaryota > Metazoa > Chordata > Mammalia > Rodentia > Dipodidae > Zapus > Zapus hudsonius. The sequence goes on from PVHP010012508.1 coordinate 32,887, forward strand.
TTGCCTATTATCTATCACGTTTAGAGCCAAGTCACAGGTACTCCTGTAGGCAAGAATAGGGGCTCGTATAAAACATGAAGAGCAGGAGGAGGGCTCCTGGGGTACTTTAGAGACTCCCACAGACAATTCCAAAGGAAGGTTTTGGCCATTGTCTACTCATTTCTTCCACCTCTCAGATATTCTCTGTTATTCACCACCATCTGTCTCATCCCATTGTTATTTACCACCATCTGTCTATCCTACTGAAGTTTCTGCAAACATTCCTCTACTTGCCACAATTTCTTCAGCATTCATAATTAATATTATATCCCCACACACCTTTTTTATTTTTATTTTTTGACCAGCCTGTCCTGGAACTTACCATCTAACTTAGGCTATTCTCACACATGTAGCAATACTCCTGTTTAAGTGATGGGGTCACAGGCATGGCTCACCATACCAGTTTTTATAACTTCTTTAAGAACACAGGACACCCAGTTCTGTCTATCACCTCAAAAGTAATCACTGGGCTGGGAAGATGCTTCAGTAGGCACTTGCTTGCAAAGTCTGCCAGCCCAGGTTCAATTCTCAAGTCACCCATGTAAACCAGATACAAAAAGTGGCAAAATTGGTTGGTTTTGTTTGCAGTGGCAAGAGGCCCTGGTGTGCTCATACGAGTGTGGATACACACACACACACAAAAAAAATTATCAATTAACTTTAAAAGTAATCATTAAACATTCTTTGTGAGGTCTTAGTTAATTGATCTTTCTCTTAGGACTTCTTCCAGAACAAGGAAGTTCAGTCAGGTTCCCCCTCCCTTTTCACTAGCCATTTGCTTTTGCCTATCAGTAATCCACAGTGGATGGGCATCCATGAATGCTCCTACCAAGTATACCAACAATGCAAAGTTTTTTCAACCTGAACCATGTTTTGGTTGTTTGTACCAAGTAACCTTGAAGGTTAAGGTAATATCTACCCCTTGAACAAAGACTAGGTTGCTTCATCTTTCTGTAAAAGCAATTAATCATCAAAGCTTAGTGCCCTCTACTATCCAGGCATCTATCACTGGCCCTGTACCACCCTGTGGGACTTGGGAGGCATGGAGAACTGATGTAAGAAGTGCTATGTAATAAAGCCCTTTATCTCTGACTTGGGAGGGAGTCTTGTATCTTCTGCCAGCATTCATGAAACATTAACGGGATAGCTTGTTAACTTGCAAACAGTCTCAGAGCCTCTGAACAGTTCTTGACAATCACTACAATGCATTCTCCTAGACATAAAGCTGGTTCTGCTCATTTCTCAGGCACCCCAGGAGCCTATCTTGGATAATTGAACAACATTTTTAATCAAAATGTATAGATCTCAGTTAAGCATCAGGACTTGAGCTAATTGGTTGCATCGTTTCCCCTCAGAGCTAAAGTGATGATAATTTTAAAATGAATTGGTGCATTAAGGTTCTCCAGAGAGACAGAACAAAAAGGACACATAGATATATGAGAGGGAATTTGCTGGAGGAATTGACTCACATGATCGTGGAGGCTGAGAAGTCTGTTTGTAAGCTATGGAGCCAGGGTTGCCAGAAACTGCCTCAGTTCAATCTGAAGGTCTCAGAACCAGAGTGGTGTAAATCTCGGTCTGAAGCCAAAGGCCATTAATACAGGTGTTAAATCCTGTAATCCAAAACCTAGAGACCCTGGAATTCTGGAATCCAAGGGCAAAAGAGGGCTACATATCAGCTGCTCCTGGTGATAAATAGTCCTGTTTGCCCTTTTTTCTGTTTTGTTTTGTTTTCTGGTCCTGGACTGATTAGTTCCTGCTCACCACTGGACCACTAAGACTCACATGCTAATCTCCACTGGAAACACTCTCACAGACTCACCCTCAAATAAGGCTGCCTACATTCACGGCAAATCGTCCCTCTTTTTCCAACAATTTCCCCTACAGATAAAGAAGATGTACCTGTAGATGCCCCAAGTGTTTCTTAATCCAGTCAGGTAGACAAAGCCAAACCATCACAAATGCCTTACTAAGTATCTAGCTATTCCTTAATCTAGTCAAATGACACCTGAAATTTATCATCACATGTCACTAATCTATACTGTTGTTATTTAGATTTGGGCTTTGTTTTATTTCATTAATTCTATTCTATGGATTTCTGCCCACATAGATTCCATGGTTAGGGATAAAATGCATTTTTGTGTTTTGAATATGGATAGCCTTATTATTTCCTCAATCAGACTCACAAAGTAACTTTAGTATGATTCTTTGAGGTTTTCAAATCAACATGTCTAAACCTTTTTGACTCTTGTAATCCTTCTGGTGAATGTAACAGTTTCATGATTGCTTCTCCTCCCAAATTCTTCAAATCTTTACAGCACAGGTGAAATCTATTATTGCAGCCAGAGTTTCAGGGCCAGAGCTCTGATACCTCTAGCAGGCTAGGCTTGGCCACCCACCCCAACATGCCAACTAAAGAGTAGTGGTGAAAAGCAGACAGGAAATTTAATACAGTGTGCATCAGGAAGAAGAATAAAGGGTCCTGGTGACCCTAAATTCCCCTTTAGAGTACTGACATGAACTGAAAGTCTAAGTAAAGCAAGAATGGAGGGGAAGATGAGCAGCATGCATAACTAAGCAGTCATGGTCAAGCTGTAGTAGAGCTGATCATTTTCTGAGTTCTGGTTCTGAAGTTGTGTTAGAATCAGACTGGTTACTAGGGGTGTAATTTGGGTGGCTCTCTGTCTTAATCAACAGTTTGAGTTAATTAAGCTTCTCTCTCTGGTGCGTGTCCCACCCGTGATGCAGTGGATTTCAATCACGCGTCTCCAGTTATGCGTGGGTATAAAATAGTAAATAGAGGAGTCTCCCTAAAAGGTCACTCAGTGGACATGATTTGCCTTAATGTATATGCACTCCAAACCAGACCAGGCCAGAGTAGTCCCTTGTCTCCTGATCCTGGATATATTTTAGAATATGTTTGAATTGAAACAAGGCATTGCCAAGAATTTGTCAAGAAGATTAACTTACAGCCTCTGTTTAAAGTGGGTATACGTGCAGTTTGATGCAAGTGAGGGTTCCAGTGTGTTGCCAGCACATTGCTAAAGGTGAATTATTAGGAAAGGGATGTGTTATTGCTCAAGCTAAGTGTTGTCTTGGGTTGATGAACTATTTCCCCATGCTTGCCAGCTTCATGTGTCCACCTATGTGTCAAGACTGATAAATTACTTATTTCTGGAAGTAGAAAGAGTGCCAGCATAAAGATTTATTAAATTCAATTGGGACAATAGGAGCACATAGTTGTATTGAAATCATATCACCCAAACCAGGACATACTAAAGAGAGTGCAACTACCTACCCTTTCCTTCATAAAGAGGCCCACATGGTGATGGTGGTGGTGATGTGCCCACACACCTGTCATCTGACCATCCAGCCTGTGTGTCAAAGGACTTACCGAGAACGCCCAGCTCTCTCGGGGTCCCCATGGTTGATGTGATCTACTCCAGTGATGGAACCAGCCCTGCCTTTTGCCTCTTCAGCCTCGACTGCACCTTGCACCTGCTGCTCAGCTATGGCCCTGCAGCCACAGTAACTTCCCCAACAGACCTCCAACTCCTGGTTATCTAGCCCCCCCCCCACCCCAGGCTCTCAGACCTCTCCTTCAGCCCTCTTTGAGCTCTGAGGAGACCTCTTTAACACTTACAGCCATTATGTAACCTACACATGTGCGTTGAGATACAGACATGGATAGATTTCTTGCATGATGAGTAAGATGTGATCCGAGAATTGTATTAGGAATGACAACTAGAGTAAAAGAACCCGTATTTGGCTGGGCCGGGTCTATCAAGGAAAAGCAAGTCTACTTGGCAGATTGCTATCAATGAAACCATCAAACCTTGGGAATGATTGTGACTCAATATATTCTGACATTGTGGAAAGACACAAACATATTCATTTATGATTCTGACATCACACACTCAGGATAATTGTTATTACTGTCATGCTACCATCACTTGAGAAGATCAATCTGGTTCGTTTACTTCTACTCCAGGGAGTAGCCAAAGGCATCATAGACACCTGTCCTCATTGGGTGAGGGTGTGTGAGGGGTGTCATCTGTCCTGTAAGGTGTTCCTATGCTAGGAATCCAAGATGTGACTGCTGGACTTATCTTTGTACCTTCATCCAAGGAGGTGAGATGAGTTAGGAAGACAGACTGACATGCCCACACAGATTCAAGCATTTAGGAGTTTCACACAAAATGAAGAGAAAGATGCCAGACTTTTGTCCCATTTTTAGTTACCATATGGGCCCAAGTGCATTTTTCCAAATGCAGCTTCTCCTTGTTATACCATTGAATAACTAGAACCTTCTACTCACTCCTAGCAACATTCCCTCAACATGTAATGAGGCAGGCAAACATAGGGATAGCTCAACAGCCTGGGACTGCACTTAGCTGGAGGTGCACGTACACACACACACACACACACACACACACACACACACACACACACACCTCCTTCCTAACAAAGCACTTAGCAACCCAAGACCATTGCCTGCATCAGGCTCCACACAGTCCCCTCTCTAAACAAAGCATCCAAGTCATTTCTATCTATAGCTCCCTAGCAACACCATAGTAACCCTTTGTGGATGGTTTCCATTCAAACACATCTTGGAAAATACCCAGGAACTAGAGGTAGGGGGCTGATCCAGTCTGGACTGATTTTGGGTGTATATGCAATAAAGCAAACTGTTCTCTGAGTGAACTTTTAGGGAAAAGCCCTATATACCATCGTATGTGTCTGCATGATTGGGTGTACATATGATTAAAATCAAATCATCATGGGAAAGGACGTGTGCAGAGAACAAAGGCTTAGCCAAGCCTGTCAATCAAAATAGAAAATCGCCCATCCCCTACCCTAGCAACTCCTTCTCTCAGCCCATAAAGGGAAGCCCCAAACAGTAACCCACTGCTGGGGTATTCTAACTCAAATAGCTGCTGCTCCCTGTTAGCACATTGTTCTGTACTTTTGCATTGCCTTTCAACAAAACTTCTTGCTGCTTTGCTATTTATGGGTGCTTTTTTCCTTTCTTTGAATAAGATGCTAACCTGGGAACAGCTGAGCCAGACAAGACCACCAGCAATAATTCCATGTTCAATTGTGCTCTTCAATCCACTCAGTGACAAAGAACCCTTAACTGGAACTGGGATCCAGGGCATAATCCTATGGGGACCAAAAACCTGGGCTCCAAGGGGAAATTCCCACTACCAGAGAACTAGAGAGGCTACTCCCAATAGAATCTTGCCAAATTAGCAATGCACCCATTTAACCTATACTGATCTCACTCTCCAATAGAGATTCTGTTTGTATTTTTCAGAAGGCAGCGAGAGAGCAGTGGTCAATCCAACTCCACCAACAAGACACAGGATGATGGTGGACATCCCAGCAAGAGATGAACCACCCCTGGCATATTATGTAGGCCCCAAATGAAACCTTTGAAAGAGTCGCCTAATAAACAAGAGAATTATCACCACGTAGAGTCAATTAACCCAGGATAGGTCCATGAGACAGACACCAATGAGAGCCTACACAACCCAAAGCAGAAATCCAGAGACACTTAAGATCTCAACAATAAAGCTGACTTAAAACTCACCCACCATGTCTCAGGGAACTGAATGGAAGAGGGGTGGGAAAGACTAAGAACCATGGTGGAGGAGGATATCCAGAGACATTGCTCACCTCAGCAACAACACATAAATGAGGAAAACCTGGCTATCTCCCATGCTATTCATGACCCTCTACCCGATGGACTGATCCAGTACACATACCAAGGAGGGCCCTCAGTGGGTTGGGGACAGGGAGGAGGGAAATGAGGGTATCATCATAAGATTTGCTCATTCAGTGTACCTAATTAATGATAATAAAGACATAAAAAGGAGGTAAAATATACCAATAATTATTGATAAAATCAGAAAAAATTGTGCTCTTCATAGTCTACAGTATGGGAAAAATGAAAAATTAAAAAAATTGTTGCTAGGCATGGTATGGTGGCAGACGCCTTTAATCCCAGCACTTGGGAGGCAGAGGTAGGAGGAGGATTGCCGTGAGTTCAAGGCCACCCTGAGACTACATAGTGAATTCCAGGTCAGCCTGGGCTAGAGTGACACCCTACCTCAGAAAAAAGAAAAGAAAGAGAGAGAGAAATAGAGAGAGAGAGAGAAAAAGAAGGAAGGAAAAAAGAAAGAAAGAAAGAAAGAAAGACCATTTGTTTTAAAGGCAAGTGTGATGACATATACCTAGGTGAGGCCAAAGTATTATAAATTCAAGGCTAGTTTGGGCTACATAATGAGATCCTATCTTAAAAAACACCCAGACATATTACATTTGTTTATATATATACATATAATAACCAACAGACTTTTTCAATCTATTCATTTCTCTGATCTCCTGCTGGAGTTTCTGAAAATGTACTGCCCGATACTGAAGATCTAGCTGATCTAATTCCCAAAGGGAATCATTGATAATCCACCTTCTTCCCACTGGACCACAGCAGTATTTTTTGGGTCGGGGGAAGGGGCTTACTCTGTAGACCAACCAGGCTGCCTGGAACACTGTTTAGCCCTGGCTGACCTTAAACCCAGAAAGCCTCCCGCTTCAGCCTGAGATTCTAGGTGTGAGCCACCATGCCAGGCTTTCTTTTCTTGTGATGTGAATGTAACATCACTTATAAAATAATTCCTTTTTCAAAATCATTCCCGTCTATCACTATAAGCAATGTTGTGACGTTTCTTTTACATATACCTACAGATCAAAAAGTCTCAATGTCTTAGACTGTTCAGGCTTCAGTAATAAATCCCATAAACTTGCTGGGTTATAAACCACAGAAATATATTTCTCACAGTTCTGGAGGCTGTGAAGTCCAAGGTCAAGAAAATAGCAAATTTGGTGTCTGGTGTGGGCTTGCCTTCTAGTTTACAGATGGTAGCTTCTTGCCATGTCCTTACATCATGAAAGGGTCTGTGCAGCTCTCTCTAAGAGCACTAATCTTTATCCCTAAGGGTTAAACTGGCATTTACAGCAGGAGTTACAACTCAAAATTGCCATCTGTGAAGACTAAGGAGTCCCCCTGGGGATTTCCACTCAGATGCACCTGAGATATTGACCTACATTAAAGAAAAGTGTTCCATAAGTCTCTACGATCAACAGCTCAATGTGGGTTATAACTGATTTTTGGTACTGGGAGTTACAGGCCAGAGCTAATTGTTTTAATGTTAAGGTTCATCCCATCCTCTCCAGGGCCCTTCTTAACTGGCAGTCCCCCATACTCCTATTGAGGGTTGTATCTTTCAGTCTGCTATCCAGGAGGAAGGTTTCTATGGCACCAATTCATTTTGGTGTTAGTTTTTTGTATATCTGCCCCCAATCTCCCATTCCCCTCCCTCCAAACCCTTCCATCCTTATCTGTCCCTTGAGTTGCCTGTCAGGTATGCCTGTAACTCAAGCTGTTCCAGGTTAGGAACCTCATACAAGGGAGAATATGTGGCATTTGTCTTTTTGTGCTTGTGTGAGTTTGCTTGCTGTGATCCATTCCAAGTCTGTCCATTTTCCTAAAAAATTTCATTATTTCATTTTTCCTTACTGCTGAGTAGAATTCCATTGTGTATATGTACCACATCTTCATTATCCATTTGTTCAATGATGGGCATCTGGGTTGATTACAATTCTTAGCTATTTTGAATAGAGCAGCTATAAACATGGCTGAGCAAATATCTCTGAAGAGTGGAACCTTTAGAGTAGATGCCCAGTAGAGGTACAGCTGGGTCAGTTGGTTAGCCCCCAAACATGACAGGCTTCTGTCAAAGCACTTGAATAAAAGGTGTTGCGGTCATCATTCTAGTTGCTGCGCAGAAAGAACCCAAACAAAAGCGGCTTGTAGAGGAATGGGTTTATTTGGCTTATGGACTCGAGGGGAGACTCCATTCTGGCAGGGGAAACGATGGCATGAGCAGAGGGCTGGACATCACCTCTGCCACAGCACTGCAAACAGCGGTAGGAAGGTGTGCCAAACACTGGCAAGGGGAAGCTGGCTTATAACCCCCATAAGCCCACCCCCAACAACACAGCTCTAGTGAGGTTATAATTCCCGAATTGCCATCAGCTGAGGATCAATCTATCAGAACACATTCAATTGTTTGTGGGGGACACCTGTATCAAACCATGACAAAAGGTAAGACCTTACTGCTGAAAATACTACATGGTACTGACACAAAACATTGAGAGATCTGGCTGGAATCTGGACAGGAGCCAGTTTCCAAAAGGTTAGCCTGTATAGAGCTGGGAAACACTGTATGATCTGCTGGAAGGAAATGGCCAGCAATGTTGTCAGTAATCAGGGGACACTGCTACGTGAAAGCAACCAGCCTGACAAGATGTAAACACCTGTGTGATAGCGGCACTAAGCCTAGGTCGGTAACCAATGGCTCTTTGATTGGCTAAGAGATACTCTCAGTGGAAAGGAACACCTAGCTAGAGCTGGGAGCCAAGTCAGAATTCTATGGATCCCATCCATAGTGGACTCCAATGAGAAACTCCCACTAGTCTTTGGCCAAAAGAGAGGATGCACCCATCAAAATCTCTCTACATTTCTATGTTTATCCCCTTTAACCTATGCTGAACTCATTCTCCATTGGAGAATCTGTCTTTTACAGAAGGCAGCAAGAACCAAGGACACCCAAAATCAATCAACAAGACAAGAAAAGATAACTGAGATGATCATACCATCTGGAGATGAGCCACCCCTCACAATCAGCTAAGGCCCAGGTGAGACCACAGAGGAGTTGGTGAGATGAGCAAGAGTGCTGCTCCCATGGTGAGCCTGACAACCTGCACCAGTGTGATGGAGACAGACACTGAGATACTCAAAACCAAAGCAGAAACCAGAAGCTGATGAGCGCTCAACACTACAATAGATTTAAAACACACCCACCAAGGCTCAGGGAATTTTGTGGAAGAAGAGGCATAAAGATTGTAAGAGCCACAGAGTGGGAGGGAACATCCAGAGGCTTTGCCCCCCCCCCATTGACTGGCTGCTGCTCGCACAACTCATAACTCACAACCCCATGGTGCATACCAGCAATCCCACTGAGGAGGGCCCTCAGTGGCATGGGGGCAGGGAGGAGGGGAATAATGGTACCAACACATGATGTGTCCATACAAAGTTTCTACTTAAAAAGAACTAAAGAAGGAAGGAGGAAAGAAAGACAAGCATTCCCAATAAGTACGAATGGAGTGAAGTTGGAATTGATTGAGCAAACGGCGGAGATGCACTTAAAGAGAGTCAAAGTGTGGGCTTTAAGAGAAGGATGCACTTAAGTGCCTCGGCAATGATTATAGATAGGATTTCAGTGCTTTTGAAGTTAGATCATTTAAAGAAGGTAATCTCCACCTAACACTAAGGAACAAAAGACTGGGTGCACTGCCTTCCTTACTGAAGCATTTAGGTGATTTGGCAGTGGTTATAATGTAATTTTGGTGCTTTTGAAATTACATCATTTTAAAAGAGGTTAATCAAAAGACCAAAACCATGTTGACATAATTACTGTTGAAAGAAAATTTCATAATTGATATTATAAGGTAATTATGAGAGGACTGTGCAGGTTTATATGTGGAGAAAAACTGTTGTTAAAGTTAAAAACACAGGGCCCTATAGTAGTACACACTTGTGATTAGAGAACTCAGGCAGAGGCAGGAGGATTGTGGCAAACTTGAGGCCATCCTGGTATACATGGTGTCATGGTTTGATCCAGGTGTCCCCCACAAACAATTGAATGTGTTCTGATAGATCGATCCTCAGCTGATGGCAGTTTGGGTTTTACAACCTCGATGAAGCTGTGTTGTCGGGGGTGGGCTTATGGGGTTATAAGCCAGCTTCCCCTTGCCAGT
>PVHP010012509.1:0-42901 GCA_004024765.1 Zapus hudsonius
TCTGTTCCAGGTAAGCATTGCACTAAGCAGAATCTAGACATTCTCCAAGGTGTTTATTACTGCAATGACATTAGTATCCCTTACTAGGAACTACACTGAAGCAGTTAAAAGCTGAATTAGTGAGATCATGTGACCATGTCCCAGGCCCGATAAGAGTTTATATAAGCCTTTATTTCTATCTCAGGGTTTTGGGGGACTGTAAAACAAATATGTGGGGAAAGGTAATTATACAGAGAAAGCAAAGGGAGATGAACTACTACTTAGTAAGATTTGTGCTGTCCATTCTCCTTGGTGCTTGGTGCCTATGGGCTAATAACAGACTGGAATTGCCTCCTGGTGATTCAGAGTCCTATCCTTCCTGGAGAGACAGAGACACCTGTGCGAATTTGTGACCTGCTGTTGGGCAAGTCAAGGGACAGCAATGAGCTTTCCTTGTATCGGCATCTTTTCCATTGCCTTCAGCCTCAAATAATCCTTACTTCAAGGTGGTGTATTCCAAGTCACATATTCTGATAATGTACATAATCCATATGAATTATCTGTGAGTCTTTTTCCAAAAGATGAAAGATAACATATATGCAAAGAAGTGGGACCTCCTCTACACTGAAAACTGAAACAGAACTCCCATCTTCTAAGTCCATATGCGAGTGAGCAGAAGTGGGTATGTTTAGGGGAGATTGAGTGACACTTCAGTGCCTGTAATTCACAACTGTCAAAACACAGAGCAGCCTAGTTTCCCAGCAATGAGTGAATGAAGAAACTGTGATCTACACAGAGAGATGAAACACCACTCTTTTTATTTGAAAAGGGGGACTCCTGTCATTGTAAAAAAAATGGATGAACGCGGAGGACATGCTCACTGAAATAAGCCAGACACAGAAGGGCAAATAACACAAGATCTCACTTCATAGAGAGTCTAATGAAGTACAACTTGGGCACGGAGAGAAGATGGGTACCAGAGGCCAAGGGTGTGTATATATGGAGAAGGAGGGAAGGAGAAGCTTCTGACCAAAGGGCATCAAGGTTCCATTATGGGACATAGTATGTGAGAACTATTGCACAGCAGGACATTGTAGTCAGTAGTAATTTATATTTTGAAATAACCAAAAGTAGATTTCAACTTTTTGCACCATGAAAGTGGTAAGTAGTAAGAGGTAGCTTGATTTATTTACTCCACATATCAATACATCATGTTGTACTCTACAAATATATGATATGAATCATTGCTAAAAATTAGTAATATTGCTTTATATTGATAGACAAATGGTGACTATTTGGGTCTCCCAAAGAGATGGCTAGTCATTCTAAATAAAATGTATCAAATGGTCGGTCTCTCTCTCTCTCTCTCTCTCTCTCTCTCTCTCTCTCTCTCTCTCTCTCTCACACACACACACACACACACACACACACACACACAGAGCTTTCATCCAGCACTTTCCCTCTTTATTGTAAGTATGAAAACATAGCAAGGCATCCCCAGATGTTTGAGGAGAGCCTGACACAGAACCCATAATGAGGAAAGGGAGGTTAAAAACAGAGTGGGGAAAAAATCCAATAGCAAGAAAGAAGTCTAGCAAAAATAAAATGAATCCTGTGAAGTTTTAAAATATTCAAAAAAAGAATTAGCACTTGAAGTTGAGGAAATCTTTCAGAAAAAAAAGACCCAAAAAGACAAAAAAAAAGGTCAGAAAGAAAATATCAGAAAATAAAAGAATTCATCCACCACAGAATCTGATCAACAGTTACAGAAAGAAAAAGTAGAGAATGGAAGGAAATTATTAATAAATAATCAACATGGAAAAGAACTAGACAATTTTAAAAGTCAGTGTGAAAAGGCCCATTGAATATCCAGCATAACTAATAATGAAAAGACCCCCTCTACGACCCATCATGGTGACATTTCAGAACACCAATTATATATGAAAGATGCATCAAGAAAAACCAAGTCTCAGCACGGCACTGGGCTATCCTGCAAAGAAAAAAAAAAAAAAACAGTGAATGCTGAAGACAACGAAGTCAGGCCTTCAAAAGACAGGAAGAGATTCTTGCAATTCTCTTTTGTTCAAACTGCCTGTCAATTTCTGTATGGGGAATAAAAACATTTCAGACGTACAATGTCTCTTCTATGTTAGCTCTGTGCACTCTTTCTTAGGAAGTAATTTTATCAGTTTGGAAGTGTGTGGTTACAGAGCCAATTGGAGTATCCTTAATCACATAGGGCTCTCGCTCTCTCTCTCTCTCTCTCTCTCTCTCTCTCTCTCTCCTCTCTCGCTTTCGCTCTCGCTCTCTCTCTCTCTCTCTCATCTTCTCTAGTAAAAGTCTAGAGAAGAGACTCACACCAGTATGCGACTCCAAGAAATCAAAGACGTATTTCATTCTTTCTGGCTGCTACCATGATTAGATTCATCCTCAAGATCACTATGTAACTACAGAGACCAGCCATCATATCTATGTACCATGAAATGAAAAAGGAAGACACAGAGAGCACACAGGGAAATATCTCAGAAACTTGCCCCTTAGATCTCATTGCCACATATAACCATCAAGGGACACTTAGAAAACAACATTTTGTTGGATGAATATATTGCTGGACATAGATTCCTCCACTAAGTAGTAAGAATATAATAATAGACATTGGGCTGGAGAGATGGCTCAGTGATTAAAGGCACTTGCTTGCAAAGCCTGATGGCCTGGGATCAATTCTCCAGTACCTGCATAAAGCCAGATAAACAAGGTGGCACAGGTGTCTAGAGTTTGTTTGCAGTTCCAAGAGGCCCTGGAGCACCCATTCTCTCTCTCTCTCTCTCTCTCTCTCTCTCTCTCTCTCTCTCTCCCTCTCTCTCTGTCTCTCTCTGTCTGTCTTTCTGTGTGTGTGTGTGCGTGTATGTGTGTTTCTCTCTAGAGTAAATAAAAAATTATTTTTAAAAAGATACCCTTTACCAAAAGATATAAATAAATAAATAAGACATAAGAATTAAAACAGTTGAATTGGCACAGTGTGTGTTGGGTGAATGAGGCAGTGGGGTACTGTTTTGTGGCTAAATGGTAACTCTAGAAGGTGCCTGGTCTGGAGAGAAGGCTCCCACAGAGCAAGGGCTGGTGGGAATGTCACATGTGAGGCCAGGCTGAGAAGTTTTAAGGTGATTTTTAAATCTGTTGCATAATGTGATCTATTCACCAAAGAAAGGGAAATTGTGCAAAGATGGAAATGTAACCACAACACATGCTTTGGTTCAGCCAGAAACAGCTCACAAAATGGTTTCACATTTTCATAGTAAGGTGAACACTTAGTTTATTTAACCAAAAATTATTCTTATATTCATATAAGAGAAAGAGGAATGGTAGAAGCATTTTGGAGTAGAAAAGTCTAACTCTTCATATTCTGTAACAGAAACTCATTAGAAATGTCAGCAAGTGATAAATTAAGAAATTGTGCAAGTGTGAGCATACTATCTAAATGATAATTGCCAAAAGCAACAGCTAAATATCTGGGGATAGGGGCACACAGGAAAATAGATGTTCTGTATAAGCCTTATATTACAACTTGAAATCTTAAACAAAATATGATATTGCTTAGATAAGAAATTCAAACAAATTTTTATAATTTTATGACAGAGGTAAGCTTTTGCAACATACTGTTCAGGAGAAAATCAAGATTACCAGACAATGTGCACAGTAAAACTCCAGTTTGCAGAGTTTGGGTGCAGCAAGCAATTGTTTTTCAGTGCTGAAGAAAATGAATTACTAGACAAAGTCTGGAAAGACAGGCCCCCAGTAGGTAACAGAGCTGACCTCTGGGGAAGAGATGGCGCATGGCTGATGGTGATGGGGACTTTAAGTTTTTGATGGTGCTAGGAATATCAGGAGATGATGTATGCATTTTCAATAGGCTTGTTCAAAGGCAACAGGGTGATCCACGCTTTTTGTCACTCTATTAACTCCCCTCTCTTTCCCCCACCTCACATGCAGGTCCCCAAAAGAGAGACTCTTTTCCTCCTCCTCCAATTGCCAAAGCTGGGTTCACCTCTCAACTCTATGTGTCCATCCTGGGCTTACCACTTCAAACCAGGCGTGAGGCCAGCACCTCTGTACCACTGTGATCACCTGCAAGACAAATGGCAGACAACCATGTCTGTAAACACAGAGTGCACAAGGCCTTCTTCAGCTTCCACCACTGAGACCAAATGTCTAAGGCAATCAACTTGTAAGGAGGAAGGGTTTCTTCTGGCTCACAGTTTTGGAGGCTCAAGTCCATGATCAGGTAACTGTTGCTCTGGAGGGGGGGGGGTAGCATGGCCAGGCAGCACATTAGGACAGGATGCGGCAGAGGAAGCTGCTCACCATTCACCATGTGACAGCCAGAAGCAAAGAGAAAGAAGAGACCACCCACAAGCCCCCTTGAGAACACAACCCTGATGACCTACTAAGTGTCTACTAAGCCTCACCTCTTACAGCTTTCTACCACTTCTAACACCTCTAAGCTGAAGACCAAGACTCACAGGCCTTTGGGGGATATTCTAGATCTCATGTAGTACACACACGCACCACACATATGGGTGCATACAAAACATATACAGACATCTATTAAGAGAACCGGGCCAGTTCCCTGATTCCAGGGGTTGCTTTGCTTTTGCTCATTAATCACTAGCAAAGTGAGAGAAGCCTCCCCACTTTGTACCATGTCAAGCAGGAAATGGCAAACCCATTATGAACTTGAAGGAGCTGGCCTCATCAGTCCTAAAACTGATTAGTCTGTCTCTGGTTTGGTTTTTTGGTGCATGATCTCAGTTGGTTAAAGTGCAAAGAGGGGAAATACTGTGACTGACAGCCCAGAAGCCAACAAATGGAAAAAACCTAGTGAGCAAACACAGATGGCCCAATTGTAATATTGCAACTCACAATGTTTCCACTTTCTGTTTTTCATTTTTCAGGGCAGTCTTCAATAAATTACAAGACATACTCAACATTTTATTTTGAATAAACTTTGTATTATATTATTTGCCCCACTGTTGGCCAATGTGAGTTTTCTGAGCACATTTAAGATAAGCTTTGATGTTTCATAGGTTATGTGTATTAGTGCATTTCTGACGGGATATTTTCACCTTAAGCTGATTTTATCAGCATGTAAGTCAAGGACCAGCATTTGAGGTACCACACCATGTGGGGTTGTAGCGCCTGAATGCCTGAAGCAGACAGGGCTGTGGTAGAAATAGGTTCAGCCAAGCAGTATTGTATTCCTGGGGAAGTAATCTTGCATTCAAACAAGCACAGTTTTAATAGTAAAGGTTCTTTTCAAAGCCAAATGAAATGAAAATTCGTTTCAAAAGTTCACATAGCTCAAATATACCAGTGTGGAACTATAATGTTTCCATTAAAACTAATAAGTAGTCATCAACGCATAATTTTTAAAAACCTAGTTATATTTATTATGAACAGAGTTTATCAAAAAATGAAATATGTAATAAAAGCAACAAAGTGAGTGGCATAATTAATAAAAATTACCCCATCACAGAGAATTCCACTGTAGCAAAAGTTTTGGCAGAATATACCAAAGGCAGTTTATTTAAAAGAAGAAATAAAATTAGAAAATGAATGCCAGTCTCCGCGATTTTCATGGACTCAGAAGAAAGGGATCCCTGATCCCTGATTTTTAGAGGACCTGTCCATCACAAATACTGAAGCATAAAAATATACTCATCTCTGGGTATAAATGGGGTTTGGTCCCAGGATGCCCCACAGACACCAGACCTGCAGATGCTCAAGTCCTTTATATGGAAGGGCATCACATTTGCATATGGCCTGTCTGCACCCCCCCTCATATAGGGTTTTGGGGTATAGATAGATGGAATAATTTTTTTCATCAAGGGCCTGTTTTCTGTCCTTTTTTAAAAAAAGGTGTTTATTTACAAGCAGAGAAATAGAGAGAAGCAAGACAGAGAGAATGGGCATGCCAGGGCCTCCAGCCTCTGCAAATAAACTCCAGATGCATGTGCCACTTTGTATATCTGGCTCTTCGTGAGTACTGGGGAACTGAATCAGGGTTGTTAAACTTTGCAGGCAAGTTCCATAACCACCAAGCCATTTCTCCAGCTTCATGTTTTCTATCTTTTAAATAGGTCTTGGCCCAGACTGCTGCTGAGAATGGTAAAGTACAGTAGGCTGAACTGTCCTCAGAAGCCCCTGAGCAGAGCAGGCTAATCTGATCATTAAACCCCCAGTGCTGGGCGTCACCCAAGACACTAGAGCATCCCCCGTAAGTATACCCCTCTATTGTCGACCTTTAAGAACTAGACAGGACCCGTTGAAGGATGAACCTCAGAGAAGCTACCACCCACACAGAGCCACCACAGCTAGGCTTAGGGTCCTGACTGCGGGTGTGACCACAAACAGTGGCCGATTCTATCAGTGAACAAAACCAAAGGACATAGTGGCTGGAGTGGTTTATCACAGCAGAAGTCAGTCGTCTTAGAATGAAAATCAGAGGGGGGAGGGGAAGGTGAGTGAAATGTGTTGCAAACCTAGAGTCTTAGAAGGGAATTGAATACACTGTAGCACAAACACGCTGTCCCTACGAATTAGGTTTACTCAGTGACTCAAGGGAGAATTGGATCAGCTCAAGAAACAAGCATCAGTATGTCAGTCAGAGCACTGGCTGTGGGGGTGGAAGAAAGACAGGAAAAAGACATACTGACTAAACTCCAGGGCAGAGACTTGCTTTTGGAGAAAAGTTGGAGGTCTCCAAGGCTAAATTCATGGAATGTGAAGGAAAAGAAGCCATGGGTGGACCTCAGTACTCCTTAAACTGCAAAGGGAGTGAATGAGACATTTGTGATTATTTCAGATTAAAGTGAACAAATAGACCAAGAAGGTCAGCACTGGACGTCAGCAGGAACTGTAGGGCCCCACAGAAGAACAGACTGAAGGACACCAAAGGTTCAGGTGACTCTTGAGGGCCCGACTCTCCAAGTGACAGGAGCAGTGGGGAAATGACCCTGGGACGATGGACGCTTCCAGACTTGTCACCACGTGTGGAAGGGAAAGACCACGAAAGCAGCATGAAGTATCCAGGAATTATCAAGTAAATTTCAACAAGAGGAGGCAGATCGTGGCCTACCCAGTGAGAACATATGGGCCAGGAGCAGGGAAGGAAAGGGAAAAAATGCAGGCTAAAAGGATAATAACCAGCTGGCCTGGTTATCAGCAAGGGTGTTCAGGAGCCCTCCTGGGTAGATTACCTGCCTCAACTAGAGGATAGAAGGTTCTGGAATATGTTTAATCAAGGAAGGACCCTTAAAGTGCCCCTTCAAGGGAGAAACTGTGTTGATTAGGAGGAAGGAAACAAGTCCTTGCGGATAGGAAGAAATATCTCAATTCACCTGTGTTTTCTAAACAGGATGGGCTCAGGGCTGGTGCATGAGAATCCCACTGCCCTTCTATGATTGCATCTCTCCAGGGGGCTGGGATCACCCCAGCAGTGCTCAGGGGCTACCAAGAGAGAAAAACAAAAAGGAGGTGTTGGGACATTTGCCTTTGAGCTTCTACCAAATCAAAGCTTTTAGCTTCAGGGTCTCTTCAGACTAAGAAGTTCATATTCACTGTGCTCTCTGAGCTATGTTTACACTGATGTTTGAGTTCAGCCAATGGGCTCTGTATTGAACTGTGTGGCTAGATATAAGTCAATCTGGATATGGGAAAGGAAATGAGCTGGGGTATGACGTTGCCTTGGATCTCCTTCAAGTACTGTCCCACTCGGTCTCATTTTTGAAGGCAGTCAGGGCTGACCTCAGACTTGACAAGTGATGGATTAAGGGGTCAGATCCTCCTTGTTGTGGTTCTAAAAAATGAGACAAATCTACCACGAAGAATCCTGCTGAACATCCATCAGGTGTCTGGTCATTTGGGACTTGTGTGCTAGTCATTCAACAAGCAAGAGAGCCATACCGGCTTGAGCAGCCAGCCCTGACCAAAATGGAAGTGGCATGGCCTTGCTTGGTTCCAGGGAACCCTTTGAAGGTCTCTAGGGATTGTGTAAATATTAACTACATAAACCCAGCCCAGCAAGGGCAAAGCTACCAGGGGTTCTGATCCCTCAGAGGGAGGTCTGGGTTACCCTGCTGCTCATACAACCAGAGCCGCTGGCCAGTAGGTGATGGGGAATTTAAGGTGGGTGCTAGAGGAGGGAAATAATGAACACAGCTACAGTCGAGAGGCCAGCAACGCATTAAGTACAGGTGTCTTAATAATGCTCAGGTTACAAGTCTCTGTTTTTTAAACTCTAACTACCACCTTGAAGAATCAATGATAGAATAAGGTAAATTTAATGTGGTATGATCTTGGAAGAAAGCCGAGTGTGTTGGTTAGGTTTTGTTGTCAACTCCATCAGATTAGGAGTCAAGTCAAGTGAGAGGTACACCCTCTGGGGTGAATCTGTGAGGGCATTTCCAGGATTAACTGGGGGAACCCCAGAGTGGGTGGCTCTTCCAGCAGTGGACTAGACTACATACAAAGAAGCCTCTGGCCTGGCTACTGTGCTGATTGCCTGCTACCCTTCACAGCCTTCCAACTAGACTGAAGACCAGAGGCTCTCCAGAAATCCTCCAGGTTTTCAGTGCCATATTGGGACTGGTGAGGCATCCACCTCACAAACTGAGCAGCGGCCAGGTTCTCCAATACTCCAGTCTGCAGACAGCTATTGTTGGATTGCCCAGCCTGCATCCTGTTACTAATCTACTAAATCTCATTGAAAATACAAATCCATTCTATCCTTTCTTAAGAACCCCGACTAATAAACCTACCTAAGTCACCTTCAGGGACTGCTAGAGATCCAACTCATTACTTTTAACAGTCGTAAACAAATAGAGAAAAACAAGTATTAATCCTGCCTAGCCTATAAAAGATGAAGTTATCTTACTGAATATTTACCTGAATGTCTTTATAGAAGCCTTCCAGCCAATAAAGGAAAAGAAAAGGAATTCATATATCATTTGCAACTGCTAAAGAATTGCTGGGTCTAGACAATAGTCATGAACATCTAACCTTGAATCAGAAACAACGGAACAGCATTATAATATTGGAAGCACATCACCACCTGGGATGTATGGTTTTGTCCCCCAAGTTTCAGAGATGAAACTGATGAAACTTCTAGACCTAAATACCAGGAAGTGTGAGGGGCAAGAAAAATACACACTCCTGGGAAGCAATCTACAAAATCCAAATTGTACCACAAGCCAAACAATTTCTTCTACCAGTAACAACAATAATTGCAAGAAAGAAAAAAATAGAAGGAAAACCAAAGACTTCAGTGACATATTAACTAGCTGCAAAGAAAACCATTTTGGGGACCATCTCCAAAAGCAGGATTGAGAGGAGAGGTGGGAAGAAAAGATTAGCGCAGTGGAACAGAAAGAGACAGAATCTGTGTTCTATTTCTAAGTAGTTTGTCCTTAAAGAAAAGACTGTTTATTCAATGAAATTTACATACTAATTGACTAGACGTCTAATAAGAATGCTTCTTGCCATCAGAGAGGGAAAAAAGTAGCTTTGGAGATGAATTTGGGAATGAGAAGGCAAAAATACTCTGCGCTTGCGTGTGTGTGTGTGTGTGTGTGTGTGTGTGTGTGTGTGTGTGTGTGTGTACACACGAACATGCACACGTGTGCAAGCACATGATTTTGATTTTGTGTGATAGTTTGATCCAGGTGTCACCTCACAAATGTATGTGTACTGAATGCTTGATCCCCAGCTGATGGCAGTTTGGGAATTAGAACCTGGTTGGAGGTGTGTTGTTGGGGGTGGGTTTCTGCAGGTTATAGCCAGCTTCCCCTTGGCAGTGCCATCATTTTCCCTGCCATCATAGATTCCCCTGGAATCTGTAAGCCAAAATAAACCCATTCCTCTACAAGCTGCTTTTTGTCAGGTTCTTTGTTGTAGCAACAAAAAGGTTGACTACAACAGTTTGCAGGCACATAAACCAAAACGTGTGTGGAGGTCAGAAGACAGCCTCACAGTCTGGTGTTGATTCTCTTCTCCTACCTTCTTTGAGACACTTTTGTTGTTGTTGCTGTTTTGTTTTGTTGCTTGCCATGGGGAAGGCCAGGCTAGCCAGACTGGATGCTTCCATATTCTCCTGACTCTGCCTCCCACATTGGGATTACAGACAGGCCACCTGGCTTTACATGGGTGCTGGGGATGTACACTCCTGCAATAGACTTGCAGAGCAAGCACCTTAAACACTGAGCCATCTTACTGATTTAAAGTGTGATTATCTTAACTTTAGCATCTCTGGAGTTTATAATATTTGGGGGGGTTGGCTGAGCCACTTCCTATTAAAGCCTCCTTGTCTTTGCCCTTTCCTTGGCTTTCCTACCTACTTCTTGCAGAGAACAGTCCATTTCTCCTTTTCCACATGAGCTGAGCACAAATTCACCTCTGCAGAAATAGCACCTGTGCCCTAATGTATCTCAAGGGCCTCTTTTGGCATCAGTGGAAGTTTTGAATGGGAAATGTTGAACATGCTTATTTGGGGGGCAGTTCTCCGAGTTGCAGACTTGCTGGTGAAGACAAGAAAGGAGCCTGAGATATTAGTTAGCATAAGCACTTGCCTCAGCATTTCCCCCATTTATTCTACCTGAACAGGTGCACAGTCCTTTCATCACGTAAGCAAAGGAAAGCTTGCAATTGCCATCACTTAAAAAAGAGGACAAAAATCAAAGGCAGGAGAAAGAGAGGCGAGAGGGGAGAGAAACTATGTAAAATAGTTGAAAGGAAGTGGGGGAAGGTGAATAGACATGAGAGAGGAGGAAAGAAATGAAAATATGAGTTTGTGTTTTTCTGTTTTGTGGATAGTAAGTAACTCTTTTGAATATAGAAAAATGTGAAAGGTTTGTCTTACAATGGGGTGTAAAGTGAAAGACTTTTCAGAATATTCTTAAAATACAATTCTTAAATTAAATTATGAGTTATATACATTCATTTTTCCTCAGCTTCTGAGGGAGGTGGGTATTGGTGATTATTTATTTGTTCATTTATTTACTCTGAACACTTATAAGGTTGCATTTTGGAGAGGCCCAAGGACAGCTTGATTACTTTGCATGAGAAAATGGAAAATAGAAAAGACTCATAGAGGAGGAGTTAGATGAGGACCCAGAGGTGGTACCTGGAGGAACACAGAAAGTACAGAGAGAAGGTAGGAAGAATGACAGAAACAGAATATCTGCTCTTGGAAGAGAAGTCTCAAGGAAGGGCAGACAGATGGACAAAGTTATTATTTAGAGGTTTTTCTACATGACATGATATGCAAGATTTTTCCTCATCCCAGCCCCATCTCCTCCAAAATTTTTCGATGAAGTTATTGTCATCAGTCATAGTTTTCAGGAAGATGGGGATGGGGAGAGCTTGGCGAGACTCTGACAAGATACTGAGGACAAATGCTTTTTGGTTTACAGCAGGAACTACAAAGAACTCAAAGAGAGGAGCCAGGAACACCTTTTCAGCAGGAACAACCTCCAGACAGGAAGACGTGTCCACACTTCCACTGATCTCATCATGCATCCGTCGCACATAAATGAAAACATACTTCATCAGAACAAGGGGCATGGGGAGCTGTCCGGTAAGAAATCTGGTCTCTCAAAGGTAACCAGAATTCTCTGCTGTGCTTACCCACACCCTTGAGGCAATGGACTGGTTGATTTGTGAACTGATCTTACCAATTACTGACACCAAAATGAAAAGTCACAGTTAGCCCATGCGCCACCAGTGGGTTCAGCAGCTGCCGTCAAACACAAAGCTCCAGTCTTCATTTCACTTCCTGTGTGTGACAGGGAGTGGATTCCACTTGATTCATCGGACACCTGCGTAATCAGCGCTGAACCAGCCACCTAATAGTACAAGGTGGATCCATTTTTATAAAAGCCAATATGCATAAAAGCACCTCTGTATGTTGTCTATAAGAGAAATGCATTCCATTGTTTAACTCAGGTATTATTTACAGGGCTGTTAGGACAAGCCAACTTATTCTGGCCCAGTTATTTGATACACTTGCCAAAACCTTGCCTGACGCCTGGCACACACGCTAAAATGTCCTTAATGTTATTTGCTATAATTTATAGTAATGAATCAAATAGGATGAGTTTATTTTTGAGGCTCCTTTGACTAATGCCTGATTCTGTGGGAAATAAAGACGCAAATAATTCAACTATAGTTTAGAAAGGATGTTGCTGCAGATAAGAGTCGTAGAGAAAGCCAACACAGCGGGCTCAACAAATCTCTACTGACCTCTGAGAAGCAGATGTAAGTCCTTTCTGTCCACTGTTCCTCAATGTTCCCTGAGCTCTGGAGGGGATGAAGCATATGTCCCATGTAGGGCCAAGCACAGTGATGGGAAGAAAGAAGGAGGCGTTGTGGTACAAGGGAGATAGTACGGGTGAACGTGATCAAGATGCAATATAAATGCATGAAAATGTCAAGATAGAAAGCAAAAGAGAGATAGACACCAATCCAATAGAAAAGCCCTTTTAGAGGTCAGAAATCTGAACACAACATATATATCCCTCAGCACCAAAAAGAAAAGAAAAACAAAGACATACATAATGGGGGAAATGTATGGAAAAGCAGCTAAATCGCCATACTAAATATCTGAGTTATTGCTATACATTACACATGGCATTTCCAAGAAAGCCACAGAATGAGGCTATTAATTTGCTAATGCAAAAATCATTAGATAAATGTATAAATAAAAACCTTACAGACAAAAATGTAAATTCCTCAGAAGAGCACATTTGTCTTCTACAAAATTCTAGGACATATTGATCTCATAGCCCTTGAATTTAGAACATTAAACAACATAATATGTCCAACCTTCTCTTATTGAATATGATAGGCAGAGAGCATTATATAGCAGGTCATAAGCTATGATTTGGCCATATGAAAAAGTAAAATATTTAGAATCCCCACACTTTAGTGTAGGGAAATTATATCAAATATTATTTTAAATTGGTTTAATTGCTTACCCACAGGTTTCAAAAATAACTGATTTCAGTCCTCCCACCCAGATTTCCTCCGTTTTCACAGAAGGATCCCAGTCAGAAGACATGGAGCACAATATGGGAGAAGGGGATGATTAAAAAAAGGAAAAAAAAAAAACAGCACAACCAGGAATCTGGGCCCGATCTCATCTGGGTATTGTAAATATTAAAACCCATCCCTGTAAAGTGGGAAAGAAACAGCATACGTAAAGAATTAGTACTATCCAAATAATAGGACCAAGTAGTAAAAGCAGTTTTCTAGGGGGGAAAAGCCAGTATTCATTAGTTTTTATCATAGAAGTTTGTTTGATGGAGCAAGTATGCTTTCCTTTTCACCACCTCTCTATTCAGACACTGTTTAATTAGGTTAATAGAAACATTTAAGGTCTTGATAGTCTTTTAATACACCTGCACAAACAAGAACAGTTGGAATTTTACTGTGTAAAGAATGATACAACCATTTGAAAAAGCCTATCTTTTATTTGCCCAGAACATATTTTAGGTATGTTATTAACGTTTTCCAAATTGAATGACTCTGTCTCTTCATGTTAGGAGATAACATAAGAACAGAGAGAAGCCAACAGACATTAGTAATTTATTGTCCTTGCTGACAAATTGGAAGCCAGGCAGCCCAGAACATTAAGTTATAAGGGTGGTGGCGAGACCTGAAGGATCAGTGATGCAGACCGAATGTGCCCTGGCACAGCCTGCCTTCCTGCAGTGCGTCAGCAGCAAGGTTTGGTTCTTTCACTCACTGGGCTCTGCAGAGTAGACAGGCACATGGGCATCCCAGACAGCTCTGCTGAGCCCTGTGCCTTTATGTGGCTATCACCTGATCATCCAAGCAAAGTAAAGAAAATGCAGGCAAAGAAAGAAGAGAAGGCACTTACACACACACATATATATAAATGCATGGAAGTGCACCAGAACACAGATATAACCCTGAGCAAACCCAGTCCTTGTCATTGTGAAGAAATGTCAGGCCTGGGCAAGCAGGTGTCATTATCCTGCAGAGAGAGCAAGACATCTACTCTATGAATTATTCCTTTGACAATCATAGGTTCCTTTATCACCATCCTTTCAACAAGGGGAAACGTCCAGGAGAAAACTAGCAATTCTCTTACAGAACAAGCCCATTTTATTACAGGGATAGAGCTCAGCTCTGAATGTCTGTGACTCCATTCTCTGTGTCATGGGATGGTGTCAGTCACAAGGGTAGGGGAGGAAGGATGCTCCCCTGCTACCAACAGCTGCAAAGCGCCTCCTGGCCTTCCCTAAGAGTTTCCATCTCACCTCTCCAGGATGGAAATTTCCTGCAAGAACAATGGAAACTTACGGTACAACAACATTTCTTTCAGTCTTTATCCATCATTTCATCTAGAACACTGCCAAGAAGTTGGATGTAAGATTTTTTTAGAATTTGTTAAGGATACAAAGAGCCCATGAACTGAGAACTTGGATCATGGGTCAGCCAACTCATTCATTTCATGCACAGCTCCAACAAAAATCTGTGCATTTTTTACAAGCTCTAACTCAGCCCATCTCGGAGACATTAGGAGACACCGTAGTTTCAGAACAAACTGAGGAGTTTTCTCGTGTTTTTCTTACTGGAGAGGATGCTTAGCCCTTGGTAATACTTTTTAAAATGACTTGTCCCTTTCGATCAATTTCTCCTTCAGTCCAGAGACCTCCATAACGCTCTCTCTCTTCAAAACTTTCCTTTAACAATCAAAACAAAGATCCTTTGCTTAGTTTATTATGAAGGGGGGGAAAAGCTAAGAAAGTTTAGACAGCCAGATATGGTGAAGCATGCCTGTAATCCGTACTTAGAAGGCAGAGGCAGGAAGTTCAAGAAAGCTCAAGACCTGCCTCAGCTACTAGCAAGTTCAAGGCCAGCCCAGGCGACAGGAAACCCTGTCTCAAAAATTCAAGTGAAAACAAAGAAAATTTAGAAAAGAAAACAAAAGCCTTCCAAATCCACAAGCACTTAACTATGGAGTGAGCCTATTGGTCCTCTGGGGATTGTTAAAACACACTGGAAGCCCAGTGTCTGCCTTCAAGGTTCTGTCATCTAGAAGTACAAGGCAGGCATATGAACCAGCAGGCCAAGTTCAAGGCAAAGCAATAAAAGCCCCAGGGGAGATGAAGTGTGTTATGTCCAAAGAAAATTTAGTTTTCCAAACAGCTTTCACATTTACCTATTTGAGGAAACTGTTTGTCACCAAATGACAAAAACAGCAAGCTTCCCATTTGTTCTCAATACCAGTAATTCCACACAACCAAAGATGATTTCTCATGAAGGAGTTGTGTACCACAACTAGTAGGAACGCCCATAGCCAACGTGGTCTGAAGCCACTGGCTGGACCTGCCATGTACCGGTCCTGCAATCAGGGGTCATGAATGGGATCCAGTCAAAACTTAAAACAGTGCAAGCTTGTCCATCCCATCCTGGCAACAAAATAGTGACAGAAGCTGGGAAGAGGTGGTGTGGGGACATGAGGCAGTGACAGATTGTTGAAGAAACTGGGGGCTCCTGACATAAGCTGCATTCGCCGTGATCACACCATGAGCAGCACTGAGTTCTTAGTGAATAAATGTCTCCAATTAGCCCTTTGTATCTTTTTAAAAATTTATTTGCAAGGAGAGAGAATATGGGGATATCAGTGCCTCTAGCCACTGCAAATGAACTCTAGATACATGCACCACTTTGTGCATCTGGCTTGACTGGAGAATCTAACCCAGGTCCTTAGGCTTTGCAGGCAAATGTCTTAATAGCTGAGTCATCTCTCCAGCCCCTTTGTATCTTAAGTGGAGTGTTTTGTACCTGTGCTTCTGAACACTGTGCTTCAAAGCTACGGCCAATTAAATTTTTCACTGAGTTAGCAATTTTTATAAAGCAGACACTTGGCTGGCACTGGGTATATATTAAATAATGGCTATGGCAGGTGTTTTGTGTGTGTGTGAAGAGAGAGAGAGAGAGAGAGAGAGAGAGAGAGAGAGAGAGAGAGAGAGAGAGAGAGAACAGAGCAGGCTGGAGCCCAGGGAAGAGCTGTGGTTAAGTGCAAGGGGCATCTGTTGGCACAATTCACTCCTGGTCAGGTACTCAGGACAGGTGGGTCTGTGCATGAGTAAGGTTTTCATCTGATTGGATGAGGTTCACCTGCAGTATGAAGGGTAATTGATTTACTCAAAGCTTCTGGCTTAAATGTCCTTTTCCTTTTTTGGATCTATGGCTTCATACATGCTAGGCAAGCCCTCTACCACTGAGCAATAGCCCCAGCCTGCTTTTCATCTTTCCATTTTTGGAGAAGGTCTCATTGATATGCCCAGGCTGGCATTGAACTCACTCTGAATTGCAGGTAACCCTTGAATTTGCCTCAATCTCCCAAGTAGTCTGTGCCACCAGGCCCTATTTAATGCTAATCTCATAAGAAAATACCATCAGAGAAATGTCTAAAATTATGACTGATGAGATATGTTGGCACCTCGAAGCAGCCAAGCTCTCTGGAGGTTGCTGACTGAAAGGCCTTTGCTGCCTCTCCACATGGTGGTCTGGATATACCACATGGCAGCTCAGCTATGCAAGAAGATAGGTGGAATCTATCAGTTCTCTTAAAGCCTGGGACCAGACTATCAGCACACCTTTCACAACCCAGTAATTAATCATGTCACAGAGGCCAGTTGAGATTCAAGGGGAGAATAGTTCCTTCTCTCTCTCAAGGAAAAGTGAGGCAGCCAACTGGCGCCTTTCATAGGCAAGGTAGAAATCTAGACTACAGTTACTGAAGTAAAATTGACATACCACAAAATCTATCCCTCTTACATAATCAGTTTTAGGTAAGTACAGGGTTGGGTGATTCAATGCAATCTTAGAACCCTTCCAGCACCTCATAAAGACCCACCTCGCCCTCATCTGCAGTCACTCCCTCCAGGCTCTAGAAACCAGTCATCTGCTTTTTCTGTTTACCTTTTGTGAACATTCATCAATGCAATAATAACTCTGTCCACCTTTGCCTCTGGTTCATTTTACGTAGCTTAAGATGACAAGGTCCACCAGCATGCCAGGGATTTGGTATTTTCTTCATTTCTCTGCTGAAAAGCATTCCATGTGCTAGGTGCTGTAGACTACTTATCCTGCCCCAAGTGATGGCGCCTAGATTACTTTCATTTTTGGCTATTATTAATAATATCATTGTGAACATTTTATATGCAGGCTTCTGTGTGGGCATACATTTCCATCTCTCCTGAGGAGAGACCTGGGGGTAATGCTATCGTGTCATATTATAGATTTGTATGTAACTAAGAAACTACCAAGCTGTTTTCCAAAGTTGTGTGGTCCTCTTCAACCTTTCCCAGCAATCTCTTCAGAGGAAATAACATTTATGTTGGAAAATTAACCGTAAGAAGTAGCTAACAGTAAAAATAACAGTGGGGGCATTGATCGTGGCTAGAGTCCCAGCTGCATGGCTGGGCGTCCATGTAGTCTGTGGATGGTATAAAAAGCACACGAGTGACATTTCACCGGCTCCTTAGAGCAGTGAGGAGAGACCTAGATTACCATGACCTGCTGCCACCACGATATTGCAATGAACCAACCTCTCATCCTCCCATGGACTTATGAGAGCTTTTCCTCTTGGATGATCTACTCAGAAACAATGATGCCCAGATGTTTTGTTTTGTTTTGTTTTGTTTTGTTTCCAGACAGTTCTTAGGCTTGTACAGCTCAGCAGTGTGCAAGTGTTCCTCCAGTCCCACGTCCCACAGCTGCTAACCTTGATCATCCTTCCAGAACAACTGTGGTCTCCTTCGCAGTGTCCTGTGCGAATGACTCTGTGCATTGCCTCCGAAGCATTGTGGTTTTGGCACTCCATCTCAGAACCACATGCTCATTTTTCAGTGGATAATTGGAAATAATTTTTCCTCTTAAAATCCTTTTTGAGGCAGAATCTCACTCCAGCACAGGCTATCCCGAAAATCATTTTGCAGTTCTGGCTAGCCCTGAAGTCATGACAATTTTCCTACCTTAGCCTTTTGAGTGCCAGGATTAAAGGTCTGTGCCACCATGCCTGGCTTTCTTGTTAATTTATAAAATTATTTGTTTCAGATATTGATTTCTGATCAGTTTTGAGGATTATGAATATTTTCTTCAAATTTGTCATTTGTTTACCTTGTTCATAGCTTCCTCTTGAGAATCAAATCGGTCTTCTTTCTTAAAGATTGCCTTCTGGGGATTTAAGAATTTCTTCTCAACCTGTAGGTCATAGGGACATAACCCATAGTGTCTTCATGGCTTTGTACTCTATTTGACAGTAGACAAATCTGATGTCCAAATAGATGGTGTTAATTGGGATCCAGTTGTATTTTTCCCATACGACAAGCCAAATATCCTAATGTGAGTTATTAAATAATCTATTTCCCATATTGATTTTTTTTGCCCATAATTCTCCATTATTTCCCACTCTCTTCTATCCCTAGTCACTTTAAATAGTCTACATTTCCACTTTATCTGCTTTCTTGTTTTCTTTGATCAAAGTAACTATATCTGTTTATTAATTCTTTCAAGGTAGTAGTTTTTGATCTTTGTTGACTACACTTAGGCTATTGTTGTCTGCTGTAGTTGGGGTTTTTCTTTGTGTCAGGGGAGGGGTGTATAGAATGTGTGTGTAGAATGTATGGGATGTGCTATGTGAGGCATATACATGTGTGTGTGTGCAGATGTGCACAACCTGTGTGCACACATGAGAAGGCCAGAGGAGAATATCCGGTATCTTGCTCAGTTACTCATCTGTGTATTTCCTTGAGGTGGAGTCTCACTCAGCCAAGGGCTGTTGTTTTCCATCATCAAACCGCAGCGATTCACTAGTCTCCCCCTCCACCCTCCCCACCCCCATCTTGTAAAACCTATGGTTACAAACATGTGTGGCCATGCCCAGCTATTTAGGTGAGTGCTAGGGAACCAGACCCTGGTGGTCTCCGGGCTTCCCAGGCCTTCGTGCTTGCATAGCACGCATTCTACCCAGTGAACCACCTCCCAACCCCGACGGGTCTCTTGATCAGTGTCCTTGCCTTATCGTTTCCTTCTTGCTTGAGGATTTGCTCTTCCTAAATTATTTGCTTAGATTGTTTTACTCTTTTTCTTCCTGAAAATTAGGTAGAGATACAACTTTTTCTATAGATACTGCTTCAGGCACTGAAATGTAGTATTTTTGTCAATCAGTCTTAACACACTTTTTAACAGTTGTAACTATTGTTATTAACTACTATAAATTTTCTAGTAATTTCTTTTGCAAAAAAAGGTTATTTAGCAGAAGGATTTTTAGTTCCCAGTTGTAGGAACTATTTTTAGTCAGTTTTTGTTGGTTTCTATTTTTGTTTGCATTATGATTAATGTAATTTGCATAATATTGATTCCTTGGATTTAC
The DNA here is from genome assembly GCA_004024765.1 of Zapus hudsonius. Taxonomy (NCBI): domain Eukaryota; kingdom Metazoa; phylum Chordata; class Mammalia; order Rodentia; family Dipodidae; genus Zapus; species Zapus hudsonius. The sequence continues at coordinate 19,445 of PVHP010012509.1, forward strand.
AATTATCTCTGACCTAGTACATGATCAATATTTTAAAATCTTTTCTGTGAACTTACAAAATACTTTTTTTCTCTATTTTTTAAGTGTTGAGTTCATATGCTTATAATCTCAAGCATATTATTCACATTATTCCAGCCCTGAGAGCCACTGCTGTGTCTTTCATGGAAAACACACTACAGGGACTTCTATTTTTGCTGGAGAAATTATTTTAATTTTTAGGGATATTAGTTTCCTATGACTGCTGTCCCAAACTATCACCAGCTTGCTGGCTTAGAAGTACATATATTTATTTTGTCACGTTCTGGAAAGCAGAGTTGGATAGCAGTTTCAGGAGGCCTGTTCATTTCCTGCAGACACTGGAGCTTCCATTAGCTGCTGGCATTCCTCTGTGTTTGGAGTGATTGAATGTGCTGTGTGTGGCAAACGCTGACCCTGTGGTCACACTGCTACCTCCCCATCTCGTGGCTGCATCTCCCTCTACCTCTGTCTTATAGGGACCCTCACTTATGATTGCTTTTAGGAAAATCTCATTAGCCATCTTTTTATTTCACTCTGTTTTCATATATTAGGTAGCATTCACAAGCCCTGTCTTCCAGGGGCATCCTCTTTCTTCTCCTCTCCCCTCCAGACACCAGGAGTAAGTCCTGTTTGTTGAGCTGAATTACACAGCAAGATTTTGACCTCACTGCCACATTTACCCTTCTAACAATGCTCGCCAAGACACATTAATGCCCACTTCTTGAAATGAGGAAGCTGGGAGCTTAGAGAGGGTAAAGGATTTGCCCCAAATGACAAAGCTCATAAACAGCAGTGCTGAATTTCCAACCACTCGACAGTGCTGATTCTATTTCAACTATGTGCTTGTGACAATATGAGATGGAGCCACATGCAGTCATATTGAAGAGTTGCTTGCTTCTTTTACTATTGTAAATGGTCTGCAAATAAAAACATACACCCTCTTCTACTATGCCTGAAGCAGTCTACTGACTTTCCTGAGCTGGACGGAATGGAATGGGGACAATATTGTGGATTTTGAAAGCAAACACTTAAGTCAATCTCAGCTATGCTACTACCTGGGGAATGGAATTTAGACTAGTCACATAAGCTTGCTAAGCTTATATATGTATGTATGTATGTATGTATGTATGTATGTATGTAGATAGATAGATAGATAGATAGATAGATAGATAGATAGATAGAAGACAGAGAGAGAGGATAAAGACAGTGTATTGGTTACTTTGCTGACAAAATACCCAAAAGAAGCAAAAGGAGGAAGTATTTATTTTGGCTCATGGTTTCAGAAGCTTCTGACCATGGCCCCATGCACACAGGCAAAGCATCATGGTGGTTGAAGCATGTGGTGGTGGAAAGCTGTTCACCTCAGGGCTATCCAGGAAGCAGAGAGCAAAGCAGAAGATGAGTAGGGAATAATATATCCCCGTGGATCAATCCCATTGACCCACTTTCTTCAGCTAGGTCCCACCTCTTGGAGTCTCCACCACCAACTGAGGACAAGGTATTTCAAACAGGAGACGGTGGGGGACATTTCAGATTTAAACTGTAACAGATAGTTTCTACCTCATAGAGTCTAATGAAGACATATGTATGGACTTGCTTTTAAATTTTACAGATCTATTTAAATCTAGAGTGGTTTTATTAATAAACAAGATGAAGCATCAAAGGTATGCAGAGGAGCCCCTGAGATATTGAAAGTATTGTGAAACTGACCATCAGGAAAAGTATGAGTTGAAACTGTAACTCTCTCTCGGTTTCCTCATTGGTCAAATGAGGACATTTGCTCAAATGACTGCTAACACCCCTTTGAGCTTGTACCATCCTGATGTCTGTTCACATGACTACATTGAACTGGGACCAACATTGCTGTTTTCATTTCGTTTTAGTGCTGTTCAGAGAGAGAATATTTATGGAGGTGAATAAAAGCCGTAGTAGGTTAGGTTTCTGTTATATTTTCCTTGACATCAGAATAATGACCACTGTGAGATTTTTATATTGAGCTTTATTGCTGGGGTTCTGCCCATTGATCAGAAAACAGCTCCTGGGGAAAGCACAAGCTTATGTCAGCTGAAATGTTACTTGTAGCTCAGCCAAACAAGGAAAGTCGAAGAATCTTAAAGTTGAGTGTTCGCTGGAGTAGCCATTGACTGCCCTGTTCACACAGGCAATGGTGCAACCCAAGAGCCAGGAGCCTCAGTCATAATCTTTGTAACAGGGTCAAAAGGCATATCTTAGCATAATTTAGATTTGTGAAGTAAATAAAAGTCTCTACTCTTTGATAGTCCATATAATTCTGTGTGACTGCTGGGGAAAGATGGTTTATATAAGATTCAGGTAGATGCAAGAAGTGAGTTTTGTGATGATTTTACAAGGGAATACAAATTGAAGTGGTTGAAAAATATATAAATTAAATATATAAAAAAAACTCTCCCTTAAGTGTTTTAACTTGGTTAGGTTTTAATGAACCACATAGGTCCACAACTATGAAAACTTTAATAGCCAGGATACCAAAGTGGACACCTCAAACTAGAAGCACACCTTGAGAACTCATGAGAACATGAATCAAGGGTGTCATTGCTAAGCCTCCCTCCCTGCCCATCCAGAACCCCTGAGCTCCCCAGCATATTTGTGATTTTCAGGGTTGGAAATTTATTTCCAATGTTCTCTTCCTTTCAGTGTTCAGAACAAGTCATACTAGCAGCTGAACAGAGCCATTTGCAAAACATTAAATTTCCGCCTATCTTCCTGGATGACCACAGCAGAAAGCTACAGAGCTTTCTCCTAATAAGCTGCTCATTGTCCAAGCTACCACCCACCACACTCACACTGTGGAACTGGGCAGCTGACCACTCTCTTGCTGTGCTCTTGGATTACAGTAATTAACCACTGCCCAAGATGAGAGTAATAGTTCTTAGAGTAGTGTTTATGCCATACTTTGGGTCCCGGTAACAACTAGTGTACTTGAGGCTGTCCTGTGCTTTCTGTCACTTGTTGTATGGACATTTGGTTTGAATATGCTGATTGCACAGTGCTGTGGACTGTCTGTATGCTCTTAGGACGTGGGGCTTCCCTCTTGACCATGATCTAGCAAGCGTATTCATCGTGCTGGCCCATGGAGAAACTTCAGGCTGAGCACATTCAGAAAGTGCAGTCACTAAGCTGGCATTGTCCTGAGCATTGTCACGCTCATTGATCAATGGACTGACAAGCGGTTCGCTGATCAACTTTGTAGAGGTAGTTAGATCCAGAACTAGTGAAAATAAGTGAGCTTTGTTTTTTATGAACTGGTCCCAGTGCTTTCAAATGCACGTGATGGCAAGTGAAATTGGAGAAATCGTACTAAAATTAGTGGCAGAAATTTATCAAGGGTGCACAAGGTATCTCGATATTACTTCTTACAACTGCATATGGATTGACTGAGGGAATAATTTCAACTGAAATCCACATTTCCTGCATGGTTATGTACATGATGATCATTGAGTGGTATTTGCTAACCCTCCAAACATCTGCTCTGAATATCCACATCCTTACGGAAGGTGATCTCTGCAAGCCCCTTTCCTTAACTGTCCACATCCAGAGTGGCAAATATATTCCTGATCATCAACAGGATAACCACTGGATGCTGTGTTACTCTCTCAAAGGCTACTTTTGCTTATTTTTTTTATTTTAGATGTCACTGTAAATTCTATAAATAGCACTGCATCCTTAGCCCCATGGGTTTCGTTTGTATCTATATCTCTGGTCTGTCCATCATCTTTTATCTCTCGCCTGATTAAGTAAATTATCTCCTTTAATGCATTATTCATTGTATTGTTATTATTTACTATTGCATCATTTATGGGATGCATCCTGTGGTTTTCTTTGGGTTTTGGGTTTGAATCATCTTAAAATTGCTGTCATCTATCCTGTTACAAATTTCTAGCCTCTATCTTATATTTATGTTTTAAACTTCTATTTCCTAAAAAAGCCAGCCCATTACTACACCACCCTTGCCCCAACAAGTGGCATCAATTGACTGGCTTTTCCCTCTGTTTTCTTTTGGCACCATTTTAGCTCTCGTGATATTTAAGCTGCAGAGGAGAGAGGGTTGTTTCCTGGATCGATGAGGTACCTCAAGTCGAGAGAACAAAGGGCTGAGGCTGTATGCCTTCGTTTTCATTGAAACCATTCCACAAGATCGATTTCTGTGAGCTCCATGAGGAATGCCCTGTCACTTGCAAAGGGATAGTGGAGCACAAACTTCTTCTCTACTTACAAACTTCTGACATGAAATGTGTGAGTTTTCCATATCAAGAAATGATCCAATTCTCTGCAGACACCAACGAGGAGGTACCATTTCGGACACTGACTACTCAGAGTTAGCGTAGATGCCAGAGGTTAAGGGCTCAATCTCAAAAGACTACTCCCATACCAGGTGCCAGCATTGGGTGGACAGGGGGACACACATCTGTCTAACATGGCTACCCAGGGAGGGGTCCCACAACCCACCCCCTCAGCTTTTCAAACTTGCTATGACAGCTCACAGAACTCAGGAAATGTTTTACTTCCATTTCCTAGTTTACAATAAATATATATATACATATATATATATATATATATATATATATATATATTTTAAAAGATGAAATGAAATAGCCAAATGAATGAGGTCCAAAGAGCAGGGTCTGGAAAGGTCCCTCTGTCCTCATGGAGTTGAGGATGACCATTTTTCTAAGGATGTGAATTTTCTCATTAACCTGCAAGCTCTCAGAATCCCATAGTTCTTGGAGATTTTTATATAGAAACTTCTTCATATAGGCACTCACAGGTGTATTCAACCTTTTGACATTGAGACTCCATGATGTGGTCTACAAAATTCATGCTTGAGGACTGTGCATTCAAATTACAAAAAAAAATATAGCATGGGGGCTGGAGAGATGGCTCAGCAGTTAAGTGCACTTCCTGTACAAGCATGAGGGCTCGAGGGCTGGAAATCACTCATGTTCTAGTCTCCAGAACCCATGTAAAAAGCCGAGTATGGCCATAAGCACCTGTAACCCCAATTCTACAAAGGGGAGCAGAAATCAAGGAATCACTCAGACTCACAAAAAATCAGTTTCAGTATCAGTGAGACTCTGATCAAATAAGAACAGGCAGAAGAGAGACAGAATGAGATACCCAACATTTCATTCTGGCCTTCACAAGAGAGCATCTCCCACCAAAGACTAACACCTGTCCACCCCACAGCAAGTGCATGGGGTATCACAAGTGCACATACACATGACACACCACATGACATACACACATACCCACAAGCCAAAAATAATCCCAAAGAGATTTCATAATGCTTTTTAACTTTTTTTGACAACCTCCAAACATATAGACAGTGTGGTAGTTTGAATGAATATTGGTTTCAAAAACATAAAAAATACAGAGTAGATCCTACAGTACACATGGTTTCAAGAGCTGCTGCTGAGATATGAACAGGTCATAAAATCCCTGATAGGCCAGTGAAGCCATTCAAAGATGAACTGTGGTTTATGTGGAGACCCAAAGACGTTTGAAATATACCAAGACTATACAAGGTATATCATGGAATGCTGTTAACTCAGTATGTAAGTTTTTCTCAACTATTCAGCCAAGTTGGAGGGAAAGAAATGTAAAAATCCAGAAACTACCAGTTATATTATTGGATTTAAACTACAGTTGTTTGATGTTTGTCTAATGGTTGTTGAGTTTACTTTTGTACAGTCTCCCCTTATTATGCTTATAACAGTTAAAATGATTAATCTGTACCATTACATGTTAAAAGTATATAACTTGTTTTAATTTTATAGGACTCACAGTTAAAAAGGCAGTTTTAAATATCAGATGAGACTTTGGACTTTAGAACAATCTTAAATTGGTAAAGAATATGGGGACCTTTAAATTTAAACTAAACACAATATACAATGTGAAATGGTTATAAATCTATTGGGGGCCAGGGGTAAAATATGGTAATTTAAATAGATGTCCCCCAATAGATTCAGGAGTTTTATTAAAAGTTTGTCTCCAGCCTCATGGCTGGAAGAGGAGTCACTCTGGGTGGATCCTAGGGTCCAACCCTTGGGTGTTACTGGGGCAGATATGGAATTTCAGCCTAAGGTATGCAGAGAGCAGTCTGAGCTCTGCCTGGAGTCCCTGACATTTGGCTGCCTGAGTGTTCTTGCTTTTGGAGGTACTGGTGATGTTTTATCTCTCTCTCTGTAAAATCTGTAAGCTTCAAATAAATCCTTTCTTCCTCCCATAAACTGTGCCTGTTTGAAAGTTCATTCCACAGCTGAAGCTGACAACAGACATTATACTGTGATCATAATCCCCCCATACCCTTCCTTTTTCCCCTCCTGAATTTTAAGTTCACAATTTTGTGTTGGGAAACATTTGCCGCTATCCTGGGCCACAGGTTGGACATGCATACTCGAGAATGGATTTGGGACTGAAAGGCCCAGACTTGTAATTATGTCCTGATTTTCTTGGTGGCCAAGAAGTCCATACCACTCAGAAAATTCCAAAAGATTTAGGCGCTGTAGATAACGTGCTCCTAATACCTATGTCTCAAAAAAAACCAACTACAAGATTCTTAAGAGCTCTTTGTCAGGAACAGGGGTGAGCAGAGACCACATTTATGCTTCTTACTATGTCACAGGAGACTCTGCCAATGGCTCAAGCTATATCTCTACTTCGGGTTAAATGTTATTAAGAAGTCATTTTGTAGAAAAGCTTTTTTCTGTGAGTAGAGTCATCCTTCAGTATCCACAGAAATTAGTTCCAGTTCAACCCCAAAATACAAACACCTTTAAATGCTCAAGTCTCATATAGAATGACCTAGCATGCGTACATATATACATGCATACATGTCTAACTAATGCACATCTTCCCATATACTTCAAGCCATTTCTAGATGTGTATAAAACACAACGCAATGGTAGTGCTATGGATGACAGGGGGGAAAAAAACTGCATTTTCAGTGGAGATGCAATAAAAAAAAATTTGAGCCCATTGAATGGTTGATTGAATTCTGAAATATATAGCCTATAGTTACAAAGGATTCATTTTTGGAAAGTCCTGTGCATTCTCCCAACACAGCCACCTTGGAAAATAGTTATAAAAAAATAGTAGCCTTGCATTATTTATATATCACATTCTCGAAACATTCAGACAAGTGTCCTAGGGAAACAGCAGGACCCTGCTAACCAAGATGAATGTTTTAGGGACTCAGGGTCTTCACTAAACACTAGTCCCCAACTCTTGCTAATTCCTATGGGTCCTTTATTGATCAGCTTCAATAACTTTGACTGAGAGATGTCATCACCAGATATCCAAAAGAATTTTAATTCCTTATTGCTGTTTTCTATCCAAGTTCCCTTTATTTCTCCCCTTCTTACAGTGTATCAGTTGGTAACTATACATTGATAAGGATCTGGTTGTCTAATCTTAGTTGGTCCCACTGGCCTTAAAGTCTCGTCAAGAAATGGGTCACATCCATCTATTTCACTACTTCCCTTCTAATGTTTGCCTCAGTACTCAGTACTCAGTAAATATCCATGGAAAGAATGAATAGACAAGCTAAAGAAAGAGGTTGTAGTGTTTGGTTTCTTCTGCACTTCCCTGTTCCCAAAGTCCTCAAGGAGCAGATTCCAAGGGCTATGCCCATACTGATTGTCAACATTCCTGTTCCATTTGAACTTTTGGAACAAAATTTCCCCCCAAAGCTAGGGTCTATCTGTATGTACTTGATGATGGACTTTGATTCAGAAGCCACAAAAGCCCTATCTTTACATAACAACCTGTATAAAGTAGTACACACAGCATATGTAGATCCAAAAAATCTGGACTTAGACTAACTGACTGTGGTTGGAAACTTATTGAAATAATCCTAACTTCAACATGTACAGCTGTAAGGAATAATGTGGCTGCTTGGATGGATCTTCGTTTCAATGATAAAATAATAAAAAAAAAATATCAATGCCTGGTATTAGAATAGTACAGGGCTTTCATCTAAGGCTCAAATCAGATCAGATAGGGCTTTCCTGGAGTGATGGCCTGAGGACTGTGAGGGCTTCTCAAATTCCATATAAAGGTGTGTTGTAGTTAGACATATCACTGGGATGAATCTCCAAACCAGGCACAGTTTTGGGAGGAAAGTATTTACTGAAATAACAGATCCAGGGGAAGTTTCAGGATGGTGAAAGAGGCTTGTCCTCTTTCACAGATCCCAGCAGTAAGAGAAACCCATCACCTCCACCTCCAAAACAAGCAAGCACTCTCTAATTAGCCAACAACAGCAGGACTGCCAAACTTGAGCTCCGACTGCTCTTTGCATGTGTATAGCTGGAATTTTACATCCACCTTAGAAATACCTAAGGAGGCCAGGCCAAGGTGACACCTCCTCCAGCCAGGAGGCTGGAGACAAACCTTTAATACACTTTTGATTCTACTAGGGGACATTCAGTCAAGCTACCACAAGGTGCCAGCATTATTTAGCAATGCCAACCGAGGGCAAAGAAAAGAAACTGGTAAGTATGCCATGTACTTACCAGCTAGGGACTAGTAAATGGCAGGCATTTAATGATTGTTATTTTGCTTCTTCAGTGCTATAAACCTGAAATAAACATTATCATAAAGCTCCTCAAAACCTAAAGAAAAAAAATAGTGTTACCATTAGGCCTGTATGAAAACACAATGGTTACAAGACAGGTAGAATCACTTATAAATTCCAATAACATGAATTCCAAACAGTACCAGTACAATTCAGCACAAGAACCTTCTATCCCTGGGAGCCGACCTCCCTCACACTGCAGAATGGTACAAATGACTCACAATTTTTAGCACTCATTGTAAACAGCATAAATCTGGACAGATGTCTTGTGACAAATAGAGCACAGAATCCCAGGCTCTTAAGGGACTCTGCTTTCATGAAAGTAATTGATGGGCGTTTGTAAGTAGGTTAGTAAGCAGTACATTTGAACTTGGCCCAGGTGTTCTCATGCAAAGGCAGCAGTGGTCAGGCGGGTAAGGGCAGGGGAACATTCAGCTCCTACGACAAAGTACAGCTTAACACAATGCTAGCCTGACGAGTAAAAACAGCTCACTGGAAGCCACTAGAAACACAAGACCACTGCCACACTTTAAAGCTGTTCCAGAGGGTCCTCAAAGGACACTGAATTGAGCCAAGTTTCAATGTGTCCAAATACTATTACCATTTCCACTGTGTAAGTTCTCACACTTCTACACAAACTCGGTGTGAAAGAGGAAACCTTCTTTTTCTCTCCTGAATATTTCTGAACATTTCCTAAGATCGATGACTAGGAAACGGTTTGGTGTCTGAATGAGAACAATCATTTGCTTGTTTTGTTTGGTTGTGCAGAGAGTAGCTCATCCCCACCCCAACTCTGTCCTCCAGGGAGCTGTTCAGTGACTGCTCTTAATCCACTTGTGCTATCCGGAATACTGTCATAACAATAGGAAGTGGTCTGAAGGAGAGTCACCCCACAATAGGTGGCTTATCCTCCTTGGGAAAATGGTTCAGGTCCCCCCCCCCACCCCACCCACAAAACCTCACAGGGCTTTCTCCATACCAAAGATCTAGCTAGCAGTGACCGAGTTGATCTTGTGCTAAGTTTTTCAGGAGAGATGTAAACAAACATCTATTCATCCCAGAAAGGGTGCCAATGACAGAAACAAAAAGTGATTCCACCCAAATCTAGTTTGGTGAATCAGTGAGTTTATTGTGATTGCTTTCAGGCCATAGGTGAGAGGTCTCCATGCCCAGGCGCATGGGCAACGTAGGGGTGGCTAGTCCACCACAGAACTCTCCATCCAGTAACTGTTACTCACTTAGAGATCCTCAGGGAGGGGAGGTGTCATGTGCCACCTTGTGAGTCCTTCCTACCCACCACCAGGGAATGTGAACAGGCCCAGTACTGTAAGGGTCTACTGTAATTCATCACAGTGGATATTATTTCAAGACGGCATCAGCCATGTTGTACCCAAAGGATGGAGTTCCCCAACAAACTCAACACAAGCCTCCTGGTATCAAAGCTATCCCTCCTTTCACCCTCCTGACATAATTGAGTTTCAAAAGCCAGGACAGCCCGGGGCTGACAAAGGACCCACTTGCATTTCCAGTCCCAGCTTGGCCTGTCTAGACTGTTTCAGGCAAGTCGCTTCATCTTTCCTGGTAATGAAAAGGTTAGGACAAGTTGATCTCTGTTGTTCCCTGTAGATCAGACACTCTCCATTCTATGAAGATTGATTCAGGCCTTCTGTTTCCTCCTTAACCTTTTAAGAATTCTCCAGTGTCCAGCTGCCGGTCAGCTCTCAAGTTCTTGGCTATTTGTGACAGTCCAAAAAAAAAAAAAAAAAAAAAAAAAACCTGCCTGGGCCCCTTGAAAGAGAGACACAGACTTTAATTCCTTGTATTTGCTTGCCTATAACCAAGTCAGCTGCTTCTAGAACCTTCAGAGGCCACTCAGTAAAATACTGAGAGTGGGGCTGGAAAGATGTCTCAGTGGTTGGCATGCTTGCCTGCAAAGCCTAATGACCAGGGTTCTATTCCTCAGTACTCATTAAAGCCAGACGCATGGTGTGCCCAGGTCCTCATATGATGCTGCATCAAGTGTGCTTTGAGATAATCCACCATATATATGAGCACAGGAAGCAGGTTTGCTAGCCTCAGACTCTTAGCCCCTAAGGCAGTCTTTGGCTTTCTTTTTTTTTTAATTGTCCATAATGAGTTACATTATTTAGTGGGCAAACAATGAGTTGTTATCCCCAATTTCCCAATGCCCCCCTCCCCTTGACTTTCTTTTGATAACACATTCATTGCACTTTTATTCCAAGATGCTAGTCGCTAGAATTTAGTAGAGAATTTTCACTCTTCAATTGTAGTCCAGCTTTGTGAGTTGTTTAAATCTGATGCCATTCCTATCCTCAGAAAGTGGGTATATGAATAAGTACTAAGTGTGTTCAAATGTCTCATGACTTATTGATTTTGAAATGTAACGCCTATCTCCATGCATAGGAAGGACACACAGCCCCGAGGCAGAAGGAAGAAAGTAGCTCTCACCAGTTGTCATCAAAATGCCCTAACCACTGGCCAAAGCAGCAGGATTTCACAAGACAGTCGTCCCAACAATGTGGCTGGGTTCTGCCATAATGTGCACCTCACAATGTCCTCAGGGGGCAAGAGACTGTGCTGGCTGAGCCTGTGTTTGTGGAGCTGGACACTGATGAATAACCTGTCTCTGCTCTTGGTTGTTGCAGCGATGCCCCCTTCTCCCAACTCCATGAAGAGAAGTAGCTATTAGCAGGAGGGACAAGAACTCGCCCACCATCTTAGAAAGGCACTCTGCTGATGACAGTTTTAAACTTGGCTGTGTCTTGGTTCCCCTTTACTCTAAAGACATGCAAAGCTTTCTCACATTCAACTGTGCTCTATGTCATTGCTGCAGTTAGCTTTACATTCCTGGCAGAAAGAATCCCACCAAACGCAGCTGATGGAAGGACATGGCTTACAGAATCGAGGTGAAGCTCCATAATGACAGGAAAAATGATAGCATAAGCAGAGGCTGGACATCACCTTCTGGCCACATCAGGTGGACAACAGCAGAGGAGAGTGTGCCAAACACTGGCAAGGGGAAGCTAGCTATAACCTCCATAAGCCCGCCCCCAACAACACACCTCCAGTGTTGGTATTGCTTAAGGATGGCACGGAGGACAAAGGGTTAAGAGGGTGTTGAAGGAGGTCAGAAACCCCGGTGGCTAACCCCGGTAGGCGTTTCCCTATCTCCACCCTCAACTCTGAGGCTCCCAACCCCCCAAAAAGCATGCCACATAGACCCAGGTTCGCACCCCAGCTGTGCCTAGAAGGTGGCAGTTTCGCTACCACCACCATCTAATATGTGCCCAAACTCATGTCCGCATGCAAAACAGGAATTCACAGGTTGCTGATTTCTGCCAATCGTCATTGCCCATTTCTTTCCCTCCCTCCTCCTCAATTTCTATTTAAACCCACAATACTGTTACAATAAAGAATTGGATGGTGATTGGTGATTGGGACTTCTTGCCATGGATGCTTTTTCTCCCGGGACTGCGCAGTAACACATGGGGAACCCTGATTCCCCTAGGAAGCCATGATTCCAGAGCTGAACACACAGAGCTGTGATACTTCCACGGGCTCTCAGGCCCATGGACATGCCTCCATGAGTGTCCAGTTTCGGGTCCCCCTGCTCCAGTCATTGAACCCGCAGCTGCCTCCGCTGCCACCATATGGATATGGACCGGGCTCAGGCCCCGGTGTTAGCCGGCCAGCAGCACACCTGGCCCAGGACAGCAGCACACCTGGCCCGGGACAGCAGCACACCTGGCCCGGGCCAGCAGCCGCCCCGCCTCCCTGGATCGGTGCCTCTTCCCAGCCGGGGAACAGAAGCGGCCCTGGGAAAACTCCAGCCGGACCCCGGACCGGCTCCTTTTTCTTTTTTTATTAAAACAACACTCCAGGAGGATCCAATTCCCAAATTGCCATCAGCTGGGGATCAAACACTCAGAGTACATAAGTTTATGGGGACACCTGGATCAAACCACCATAGTCATTATTTTCACATGCTTACTGGGCTTTCTGAGATGTCCTATCGTTGCATCAAAATCAAAGTCCTCTCTTGTAACCCGACTCTGCTTCTGTGAGGATCATCTTGGGATGTTCCACCATGGCTAGAAAGCTCAATCAACTCCCCCCTTCTCTTTGGAATCACTGAGTCTGTGAAGTACAACTCTAAAGAGCCTTGTCGGGCCTCTCTGCCCACCCATGCCGTCTGTTTCTGCAGTCATCCAAACCATGTTCTTGCCTCATCATAATCGTCCTACTTCTGAGCTCAAAGAGGACCTTTCGGAAATCAGGCACTCTCCTGCTGGAGAACCTCACTGGTGGTCCATATTGAATTAGCTCAGCAATACTGGTCGTGTCCAGTGCTGGAGAACCTCGCTGGTGGTCCATATTGAATTAGCTCAGCGATATTGGTCATGCCCAGTGCTGGAGAACCTTGCCAGTGGTCCATATTGAATTAGCTCAGCAATATTGGTCATGTCCAGTGCTGGCTCCTGTGTCATCTCTTCCTCCCACAAACTGCGGTGTCTTCTCCACAGGGCAGGGACGCATGGCTGAGCCCGCGAGAATGGACACATACTCATTCTTGCAGTGGTGTTGGACACAAGGTCGTTTGTCCAATTGCAGGATTACTATAGTCTGGGGTCTTGTAACCCATCCAGAGCAGCTCGCCTCTGGAGATGGACTCAGAACAAGGTTGTCCTGATAAATCATTGTTCCTTAAGATGCCTACTGATTTCTCCAGAATAAAGGAAAAAGTTAAAATTGGTTCTGTTAGGGCTGGAGAGATGGCTCAGCAGTTAAGGCACTTGCCTCCAGTGCCTAAGGCCCTGGGTTCAATTCCCCAGGACCCACATAAGCCAGACCCACAAGATGGTGGCTCTGGTGCATTCTCTCTCTCTCTCTCTCTCTCTCTCTCTCTCTCTCTCTCTCTCTCTCTCTCTCTCTCTTTCTCTCCTTGAAAAATGAATAGAATAAATAAAATATTTTTAAATAATTGGTTCTGTTAGCAGTAACAAGTTGGCTCAAAGGTCCAGTGTCCAGCAATGACTTGAGACTTGGAGGAAAATGAGCCTCCATTCCAGCTTCAATGCTCAGCACAAACTTGAATGAAGTGTAAGATCTTGAGAAAAGAACAACTTGCATATTGGAGAGTAGACTTAACATTTGAGTACACCAGGCGGAATAGAAAGGAGTCATATCTTACATACCCTACAACAGAAGATGAGGATATTCATTTTGCTTTTCTAATAAAGCTATTGCTCTTAAAAAAAAAACTAGAAGGTATTCAGTGCATGAAATAACTTGAATTAGCCGCACAAATAAATGGAAGGAGTGTACGTAGTTAGGATCCTAAGGTGAATGAATCACAGAGTTTGTAGATGCTGGGCCACAAAGCTCAGAATAGAAAGTTTCAAATCTCCCCTGGCACCCTTGCGGATGGCTTCTTTTGTCTCAACAGTCTTCAGCCTGACCCAGGGGCTTTATGCTCCTACCCTAGAGGAAGTTTCCTGCTGAGGAAGGGCAGAAGAAATAGAACTGGAATTGGAGGTTCCTAGATGGTGACAGGATAGAAAGCTGTTATTACTACATGTGCTAATCAAAAAAAAAAAAAAAGCAAATCCTACTGCCTCAAATATAGCAACAAAGCAGTACAGGGTTTGCTCTTACAAGATTATCTTTTAATGATAAGCTTAAGTGGTCCTCCACCCCACCTATCATTCTGTTTGATCATGTATTTCCTGTTTTTCTTCTTTGTTCTCAAAAAGTGTATCTGAAATATTCCAGGTTTGGGATTAACACACACAACTATATTAAGAAGCACACTGCACAATAAACGTTAACACTGGGGTAAGTGGTTAGTGGAAAGAGGAATGCGCATCTTAAGACACCAAACATAACATGCAATAAAGTTGTCTTTCCTTCTCCAGGAAAAAAGCATATCCTACAAAGCATATTCTAGTAAAGTCTCAAGCAGTCCCCTGAATTGGATATCCTTGCACTGGTGGATTAGAAGTGGAGCTTGGGAAGGCAGGGGCAGCCTTTCAAGCTCTTCCCAATCATGGTATGCTCATTATTAGCTTCTTTCAAAAAACACCGTAGAAGCTGGGTTCAGGGTTAACCCTTGTGGACATGTACATGGCCAGACTTGACAGGGTCCATTTGCTAATTCCACACAGCTACTATTTTTCATTATCAAAATTTGAACTAAAGAACCAAAAGCCAAGCCATTAGTCATTTGAGAATATAAATGGAAGTCCATGTTCCTATGACTGATTGGTCTTAATTTATGAAAAAAAAAGGACTCTGTGAGGATAAACAACAAGAATCAAATCTACCCTTTTGCCAGGGCTCATAAGTGAGCTGTAATTGGTCTGAGCCTCTGCCTTTTCAGTGCTCATAGCAATCCTAATATTTTTAAGAAACTAAAAGCTTCTTTTGTAAACCTGTTTTGGGCCTAATTGATGATCTCAAGGTCAAATACAATGATTTATGTTTCATTTTCCTTTTTACAGACCAAACAACAGTTCAAGTTCAAGTACTCACACATATATCAAATGCTAGATATAAAAACATCATATAACATTTAGCAGAAGCCAAGACCCTTGACAAGCGTGTGTCAGTGAGATTGGCCTGGGCCCATTCATGTATGGAAACATACATGATAGATAGATAGATAGATAGATAGATAGATAGATAGATAGATAGATAGATAGATAGATAGATAGATAGATAGATAGAGACATAGAGACATAGATAGATAGATAGATAGATAGATAGATAGATAGATAGATAGATAGATAGATAGATAGATAATCATTTTCCTTATTTTGAAATTGTCCTTAAATATTACCACAGAATCGTAGTGTATCTGCACTCTCAGTGCTGGGTATTTTTGAAAAGTTAAATTAATATTGCTGCTGAGCAGTATCACATGTACAGAAAAGACTATACTTAAAATAATCATAAATTAATCCACCTCCAAAAATTATAGCTCTTCTCTACTGACTCAATGATGCATGAAATCACTATCTATTGAGCACCTACTATATGCTCAGAATTAGCCAGCTAGCATGATGGACAAAATAGTCATGGTTTCTATTGTCATGGAACTTATATTCAAGTGAGAATAGCAGAAAATTTAAGGAAGTCAACAAATAATCACAAATTATGACAGGTTCCTCAGAGAAAGAGTTCAGGAAAGAGAAGAGACATATATATCATTCAATCCCTGCATTAATACTGAGTAGATGAGGGAACAGATTTCTAATGGTAAAATGACCATCCAATCCCTTCATTTGACAGATAAGGAAATGTATCAAAATTGCATTCCATCCAAATTCAAAATTTTAATATAAACTAAGAAACTCAGAGTCTGGATTGCCACTTGTTAGAGTGACATTTTTATGTGAATGCAACTCTGGGCACTGTTACTGGTTGGCTTGATCTAGTTCAGAGACAATGTTTGTGGTTTTCAGTTTGCACACTATTGCCATAATTACTCCATGTAGACAGAATTGATTCTAAGAATTGTTAACCAATTTGACCAAGTTAATAAATAGACCAGTTCAAAGCCAGGATTAAAACTTAGAACTTCAGGGCTGGAGAGATAGCTCAGCGATTAAAGGCTCTTACTTGTAAAGCCTTACAACCTGGGTTCAATTCCCCAGTTCTCACATAAAGCCAGATGCACAAAGTGTCACATGCATCTGGAGTTTGTTTGCAGTGGCAAGAGGCCCCGGTGTGCCCATTCTCTCTATCTCTCTCTCCCCTTACAAATAAATAAATAATTTTTTTTAAAACTTAGAACTTCAGACTCTAAAATCCATGTGGTTTTCCATCACAAGCAACCTCTCACCACAATTTCCTAGAAGGAATTTACTACAAGGTGACAGAATAAAACTGTTATTAACTAGAGATTAAACTTTAGCCTATATGACTAACCTACAAACTGGAGGAGTAGCAGCTGATAAAAAGCTACATAGAAACAATATGGTGACTATAGTGTGACTGGGAGAGCATTGTCCAGGGTAAAGTGACTGTAGCAATGGACCCTTAGAAAACACCTATTTGTTATGCCTCTACATTTTATTTTTCAAATTAGCATAGGAAAGATTAACTTTATTATGGCATTGCTCATACAAAATCTGTCTTTGTTGTTTCCCTTACCCTGTCTTTCTCTTTCCCCTCCATTGCCCTTCCCATGTGTGTTCCCATCCTCCCTCTTCCTCAACATCCCTTGATCTCATGGTCTCCTATCTAATTTCATAGATTGTCTACCCTGTCACACACCCTTATATACAAACATTCAAAGTTAGTGTCTGCATATAACATAGGAGGGAGAACATGAAACTTTGTCTTTCGTAGTCTGCACTACCTCATTTAACCCAATACTTTCCAGATCCATCTGTTTTCCAGCAACGTTAATAATTTTCTTTACAGCTAAATAAAACTCCATCGTGTTTTATCCGCCACATTTTCACTATCCACTCTTCTGCTGATGAGTATCTAGTCTGGTTTCATTTTTTGCCATTGTGAATAATGCAACAGTAAAATGGATGTTCAGGTATCTCTGTCATAGAGTCTTTGGGCCCTCTACATCTCACATATATTAATTTCAGTTGTTAGTATCTATGATGGTTAAGTTTTGTTGTCAACTTGACTTTTTTAGTAATCTTGGTGGGTCTCTGAGGATGTTTATAGGAAGGCAGCCTCTCAGTACAGGGCAAGATGTAAGGAAGCTTAAAGAAGCTAGAAGTAAACACCCTCTCCTGTGTGGACAGTACAGGAAGGAAATTCCAGAGACTCAGTGGAAGCCATTAAGTCTGGAATGGGATTGCAAGTCCTCACCCTAAGGCTATATAAAGGGGAAGGAGATTTCTTTCCCCAGCCTCCTGCCTGTTTTGTTCTGTGTGTGTGGTGTTGGTGATGGATTTCTCTCTCTGTGTTTGGACCTGTGGAAGGGGGCCAAACTCTTTTGCCATTATGGAACTTCCCCTGGATCTGTAGCTTCAATAAATCCTTTCCTCCCATAAACTGTGCCTGGTTTGGAGATTCATCCCAGTGGTGTGTGGCAGACTGCGACAGTATCCCTATTTTACAAATGGAGAAACAGGCATAGATGATTCTTAGATACTTTGCTTTAGTTACTTAAAATGAGATGTCTATTTTCTAAGTCCTTGTCTTAGCCACTCTGCCTTAGTACCATGATATCACTCTACTGGATATCCGTTATTTCCACCTCTCCACATCCATGCATTTTCGGGCAATGTCATCACTTTGACGAAAATTTGTCTTTCTTACATTATCAGTATATGTGAGAAAACCTGTTAAGTTGTCCTACAAATCTTCATCCCTCTGCACCCTTTACCCAAGAATTAGTATTTTGAGCAAAAGAAAAAAATGGGTAAATGGCTGAACTATTTGCCCATGGCAGAGCCCTGAAAGCAATGCTTTGTTTCCTGACACCTGGATTTTGGGAATCTCTAGTCCCAAATTTCTGAGCCTGAGTCTGAGCCTGAGCCTGGTTCTTCTATTTCTTCTTTCTTTCTTTCTTTTTTCTTTCTTTCTTTCCTCTCTCTCTCTTTCTTTCTCTCTCTCTTTCTCTCTCTCTCTCTTTCTTTCTTATTTGTTTTGGTTTTATGAGGTAGGGTCTTGCTCTAGTCCAGGCTGACTTGAAATTCACTATGTAGTCTCAGGCTGGTCTTGAACTCATGGTGATCCTCCTACCTCTGCCTCCCAAGTGCTAGGATTAAAGGTGTGGGCGATCATGCCTGACTTCGTTCTGTTTCTTTTTGTTCTAAAAGTTCCCACATCTAGTAGATTCTCTTTAGGTTGAAGTCAGTCCAAGCCCATGGCTATTGCCTGCAACCAAGTCTCCAATCTGCTGCCAGGTGATGAATGAACCTGGCCCAGACCAGTCAGAGCTTCAATTGACTGAGCAATTAAATTAGAAAGGCGTCCATCTTTTAAATAGCTCTAACATTCTTTAATTTTACTCTATGATTCACTTGTTTCCCTGACTCTCACTATGTAACTCCTATCCCCATGAGAATGCAAAGATTTCTCTGCTTTCATTCAAGTCACATGATGCTGGAAAGTGTTCATTTGTTATTCATTTTCTCCAGTCCCCAGGCCAACTCTCCACACTGGCTACTTCAGACTTTCTCCATTCTCCCAACACATCCTCTGCTTTCCTCACCAGTGACCTTATTTTCTGCTTTAGGAAGAATATGGAAATAGCTCATCATCTGACCCATGGTTCATTATGTATGTCCATTCTCTCCTTATCCTGTTTCTGCCTCATTCACCTTCCTCTCTGTCTCCCTTTCCTCTCTATCCCTCTTGCTGAGGATGCAAATCACAGTTCAACAAACTAGTGGCTTTCTTTTTAAAAAATTAACAGCTTTATTAAGATACATACAAAGAACTGTACTGTTGGTGGGTTCAGTTTGATGAGCTTGAGCATATGCGAACACCTATGTTTTTTGTTTTATTAAATGTTTTTACCACAAAAATTAAAAGAGTTCACCTTAGACAAATGTGAAGCATACAGTACAGCATTGTTACTAACCACAGGCCTATTCATCTTGTGTGACTGAAATTTTGTACTTTTTGATCAATATCTCTCTTTTTTCCCCTCCCCTGCCTGTGGCTTTGCATCTATGAGTCTGACTATTATAGCCCATATAAATACAATTGTGAAGCATTTGTCTTGTGTCTGGCTCATTTCATTTAGCTTAATGTCCTCGGTGTTCATCCATGTTGTCACAATAGGATTGCCTCTTTTTCAATGCTAATAATGTCTCCATTATATATGCATATATTACTATATCTTTATCCATTCATCTGTCAACGGGCATGTGGATTGTCTCCAAATCTTGTCCATTGTAAAAATGCTGCAATAAACATGTGAGTGCAGATAACTAGACAACACACTGACTTTTGCTCCCATTGCATAGAGGGGTGGGGTTGCTCTAACCTGCAGCTTTTCTGTCACACTGCCCACATCTCACTCCCGTGTCATAACCGGTTATGCAGACCTCTCCATTATCAAGACTCAACGACCCCTTCTCTAATCACCAACTGCTTCCCACCAACTTGACTGTTCACTAGACAAGCCTTCTCCAACAACATTTTGGTCCCGCTGGCCATGGCCATGTGCACTGAGTAACCATGCTCTTCCTGCTCGCCATACTCAGCAGATCTTCTTATCTTCTCATTGTAATTGCTTCCTTGCTTGCAGATTCAGCTTGCTTGAGCCCTTAAATTTAAAAATAAAAATCCATCTTTGATAAATCTGGATCTCCACTTCCATTTCCTCCACGCGTGCATTCAAGTAAATTAAGTCTTGATGAAGAAAACCATATGATCAGGCTTCACAGTGTATTAAATTTGTGACTTTAACCATAAGCAGATCTTCAGTATTGTCCCCAAATCCTATGACACTTACTGGATCATTCAATTCTGGTAAATGTCACAGGATTTCAAATGACATTCAGGCTCCTAATCTAGATGAATATGGTGTCCCTTCTCCTCTAACCTCTCCATCTTCACTCTGAGCGATCTTGTTCCCATTTCACAAATTACAGCCAGCTAAAAAGAATTCTCTGGCACCTCTATCCACCTCCATGGGGCTGCATCTCCGCTCTTGTTCTTAAATGAATTACAATGCTCCCATCTGAGGCTAACTCCTCCGCGTCTCTGTACCTACCCATTGTTGCCCACTGAGGATTGCCAGAGCCAACCAACTGTCACCTTTACCTTTTGGATTTCCTCACCAGCCCTCCCTTTTCTTACCCCTGGTGGTTTTCCATGCCTACCATCTTACACAACGTGTGTTTTCCTTTTCTTGGCTACTGATACCTGCTTCACTAGACTACTGGCACCGTGTATGCAGGAAATCCTGTCTGGTTTGTGACTTATCATAGTGCCAGGCTCAGTGCCTGGCATGTAGTAGGCATTAGCAAAGTATTTGTTGAATGAGCAGGTGGATGCAGGACTCAAAGCCCAGGCGAATCTGGGCATCTGGAATTTATAGTCACCCAGAAAGGCACAGAAGGTCTAGTGGTTATTAGCCGTGGGAACCAATGTTGGTAAGCACAAAAGTTATAACACAGACCAAGTGAAAATGGAGTATATTAGGATATGGAGAACTCTCTAAGGTAGATGATTGGATAAAAAAAGTTAGAAAGATATGAGGCTGAGGTCACAGAGCTTAAATACCTGAGATATATATGTCATTGCTGATGACAAGCTCCAATGTGTCCAGATGTGAGAGGATTAAAAACAACCAAATATATTAACAGATATGTATTAAAATGTCATTGTTAAACTCATTACGTGTATGTTAAATGTTTAATAAGTATAATGAATAATTAAATAGATGAGTTTGAACATCAGTTTCTGTGTTGATATGCTAATTTTTTATATTATTATTTTATTGTCCATAACTAGATACTCTTAATAAGGGAATAATGCATTGATGTCTCCACTTCCCCTATTTCCCTCTTCCCTGTCTTTGGTCAGTTGGATATCCTCCTCCGTGGGCAGTCTATATCGGTCCATGGGGTAGGTAGGGGGTTGTGAACAGCCTAGGAGTTAACCCGAATCCACCCCCTTTTGACATGCTAATTGACTGTAAGTAACCACAGTGTACTTCTGGCCCCTTCTCTCCACCCCATCTCCTTCATCCTCCTCACCTCGCTTGGATGTTCGCTAATCTGCTCTCATCTCATTGTTTCTCCTCCTGTTTCTTTGGAAAGTTATGCATTCTTGGACCCTAACTGCTGCTTCTGTCTATACCTCCCAACACCACACACACATCACTGAGCTCTGAATCCCATGTTTTCCATTGTCCCTTTACAGATAGAAGCATTCTTACTGGACTGTGAGCTCCCAGAGGAAAGGACAAGTGACATACTCATCAGCATTTGTACTCCAGCCCCTAATTTGCTGCCTGATAAGTACTGGGTCATCTCTTTCAAACAAATGAATACTGCAAATATGTTTCATATACCTGTCTGGTAGTTAGTGACTTTTCTAACTATGTTTGTAAAGGCACACCAGCAAGCATGTTTATGTCTCTGTTTTTGCATATGAAAATGTAAGTAATCATTAATGATGTGTCAAATCATGTTAATTTTTAATTGCTTTCTTCATAATTTTATGTGTGGTATAAATGCTTATAATTAATATATTTGCTTTCAATATTAATTCAGGAACTATTTTCCTTATAAAAAAATGACTCCTGGGCATATAGCCAAAGGAATCTTAGTCCTACCAAAGAGAAACTTGCATATCCATGTTTATTGCTACACTATCCACAATAGCCAGGAAATAGAACCAGCCTAGATGCCCATAAACAGAGAATGGATGGTGAAAGTGTGGTACATATATTTAAATACAATGGGATTTTATTCCACTGTTAAAGAAAAAAAAAATCATGGCATTTTCGGGTAAACAAAATGCTTATATTAAGTGAAGCAACAACCTAAACTCAGAGAATACCATGTGTTTTCTCTCATATGCAGATCTTAGATTTTAAATTTTATATAATAGGATGTATGTGTATGGATAATGTGGACATGGGTCAAAAAACTAGAAAGGGACCAAGAAAAGGAGTAAAAGTGGGGGGGGGGGGGAGACAATCAACAGCTTTCAAATTCGGCCAATTTTCCACTTAGTGAGGGGGACCCCTTGTCTGGAACTAGGGATTCAGGGTAATAGACACCAGATCCCGTACGTTTGGGCTCCCAAGACAAGTTGCACTATGGGAGCAAGTGACAGGGAGGCTACTAAAAATAGAATCTAGGTAATCCAGAATTGTGTATATTTGCTATCCTACACTGATCTCACTCTCTGAGGGAGATTGTGTTTGTATTTTTCAGGATGCAGCGAGAGAGCTGTGGCCCATCTAACTCTACCAACCGACCATAGGCTGATAGCTGAGATTCTGGCAAGAGTGGAGCCACCACAATCATATCATGGAGGATCCATATGGAACCCCGCAGAGAATGACCAGAGGAATGAGGGGCCCACAGCCACAGCCATTAAATCAACACAGGATAAGCCAGTGAGACAGAAACCAACGATTTTCGACACAAAGACCCCTAAGCTCACAACCTTAAAGCAACCTTAATACTCATCCACCACGACCCAGGGAACTATGTGGAAGAGGGGGAGGAAAGATTGTAAGAGCCGTGGTGGGGGAGATTATCCAGAGGCATGGCACCCCTCTAGGGCCAGGAGAACCTGGCTGAATACTAGGCTAACCATGGTCCCCTGTCACAAGGACTGATCCAGATGACCCATTGTCATGGTTTGATACAGGTGTCCCCCACAAACAATTGAATGTGTTCTGATAGATCTATCCTCAGCTGATGGCAGTTTGGGTTTTACAACCTCGATGAAGCTGTGTTGTTGGGGGCAGGCTTATGGGGTTATAAGCCAGCTTCCCCTTGCCAGAGTTTGGCACACCTTCCTGCCGCTGTTTCCAGTGCTGTGGCAGAGGTGATGTCCAGCCCTCTGCTCATGCCGTCGTTTTCCCTGCCAGAATGGAGTCTCCCCTTGAGTCCATAAACCAAATAAACCCATTCCTCTACAAGCCACTTTTGTTTGGGTTCTTTCTGCGCAGCAACTAGAAAGCTGACCGCAACAGTTTTGGTACCAGGACGTGGGGTCATCTGTTGCTGCTGGAACCCCTGGTCTTGTGGTTTTGGTTTTCTGGAAGTGATCTACAGGAGGAATGTGGAAGGATTTGAACTCCTGGCCTAAGAGGTGCCTCGCAGTGTTGTGAGTACAGCGTGATGGTCAGAGTT
>PVHP010012510.1:0-42850 GCA_004024765.1 Zapus hudsonius
GTGTGTGTGTGTGTGTGTGTGTGTGTGTGTGTGTGTGTGTGTTCATATGTCCCTATCAGGAGGCTCAGTGTCAAATTCAAATTGCTTATTAAACTTTTTTAATTTGAGCAAGTTTTATTCTCATCAGTTTCGTTAATAGAATTTAAATATTTCCCATTCAAATATAACCAGGGGGCTGGAGAGATAGCTCAGTGGGTAAAGTTGCTTGCTTGCAGAGCCTGCCAACCCGGGCTCAATTCCCCAGCACCCATGAAAGCTGCATCTAGAGTGGTGCATGCATCTGAGATCCCAATGCCCCTGACTACAGGAGGCAGAGTCAGGGGGATCCGAAGCCCATGAAGCAGCTAGTCTGGTGTTCATTTCCAGCATCAAGAGACCCTGTCTCAGAGAAGGCAGAACAGAAGGAAGAAGAGCACATACACCTCAAAGACATGCCCTTACCTACACATGCATGTCGTGGCCCACAAGTGCACATGTGCGTGCACACACACACACACACACACACACACACACACACACACAAAACACAAATAAGTTTAAAGAATTAAAAGTTCAAAAGTAACAAAGACAATCAAACTGACTTTGTAATTTGTACTTTAAATACTAATTTTTCTTCATTTATTTTGTTTTAAAATTAAGAATAATATAACGTTAAGCCTAACAATTGTATTATTGTCTGATGACTACATATGGCATGAAATAATAACCAAATGTTAAAAAGATTAAGGAAAATAGTTTCTTCCAAGAAGGAAAATATCCAAATTTTATATGAAAGTAAAGCAAATAACTAAACATGATTTGTGTAGACTTTTTTCTGAGTTCTACTTTTGATTCTGCATTGAACTCTCTTGCTTTCCCACTGCCAAAAGGAAAAAAAAATTATACTTGTGGGGCAAAGAAGAAATAATTATTTCCAAAACATATTTATTCCAATATGTAGCCCTGAAATAAGCTGCTTAGACATAACAAATCATTCCCATTCCTCGCCGAAATATCTGTGCCAAATGGTCATTTTTCTCACATTTATTATGTTAACAGGATAAATGCCAACATTTGTCAACATCTCGTAAGTGATGAGTCTTAATGAGGCACACTACTGTTTGCCTCCGCAGAGGAATTTCATAGCAGAATAAGCAAAATACCAGGTCAAAGCAAGTGAGAGGGAATCCCAGAGCAAACCTTGCTCTGGACATACATTCCTTGAGGTTTTGGGGTCTAGGAAGCATGCCAATTTGGCCTAACCATTTGTGACATTTTAATTATATATATATTTAACAAATTCTGCAAAATGAGGTTCACATGTTGATTTAGCCAAAAAAGCATTATTAGCAATGAGAATAGAATGCCAGAGTGAGGGGCTGATTAAGAGGCATTGCACAAAGCCAATGAGTGCAGGGGATTGTAATAGTAGACTGTGTTCCATGCAAGGAAGGATGTAGAGGGAAGCAGAGACAGTCTTGCTCTGGAATAAATGAACCAGGGAAGGTTTTATTGAACACACATGGGAGTTAGATTCAGGAGGAAAAAATGAGGCATTTCCTAAAGCATTGCTTACAATAGGAGGACACAAGACTAGACAAATGCGAGCGAGAGAGCCAAGGATTGCCACCATGTTTTGTGACAACCATAAAGTGTACAGGATTGTGGCAATACCACAGGATTCAGGTAGAAAATATTTGGTCTCTGTTTTTAAATCCAGACTGTAATAATTGTAAGCTAAATACACTTGGACACATGCCTTTACTGTCCTTGTCTTAGTCTCTTTATTTGTTAGAAGAGAGATCATAATGCATACAATGTAAGATTGCTTCAGTAATTACATACGGTGACATAAACATATTCATATGCATATGGCATACATATAAGCATACATTTAACAGACATATATATGTTGCTAGAAGAAATGCAACTAATACCATTATCATATTGTATTGTGCTAAAAATTTATCATAAGAGAATAATACAAGCAAGTAGTCACTATATAACAGCATATGTATATTGTACATAATGTATGCTTCTGTGTGTGTGTTAAGGGGGTAATATTTCTATGTGACACTTAGAATCCTTTGAAAAGGAAAAAGCATGCTGGAGAGATGGCTCTGGAGCTGGAGCTCTTTCTGTGCAGGCATGAGGGCTAAGACCGTGGAATTTGATTCTCCAGATACAGCCAAGCACATCTACAACATCAGTCCACTGAGGGGCTGAGAGCAGAGGATCACTGGGGTTCATGAGACAGTGTCTGGTCCTAGGATCAATGAAGAGACTCTGAAGGAAAATCAAGTGGATGAACAGCGAGGGCACACACCTGACTTTCTCCTCTGGCCTCTGCACACATGCACATGGGGTACTACATCAGCACAGGTGCCATACACACACAACACCACCTCATTGCAGAAAAAAAAGTAGTGAGCAGGTATTCTAGTACCTTATTGAGCACTTCCTTCTGGAAGTATTTCCTACAGTATTTCTAATATTTTGGGGAAGATAGATTTGGTAATAGAGCTAGAAATAATAGAAAAATCTTTATAACCATTCCAGTTCTCTGAGGATTGCTTCTGCTTCTAGAACTGTCTGTATCCAAAAAAAAAATAACATTTGACAAACTGTATCAAGAAAACAAACTTTCTCACATTGTGTGTGTATCACATGTATCACGCGGTAACCCCTAATGTTTGTGTGCTTTATAATAAATTATTTGGCATCCACAAAAACCCATTGCTCTGCTAGTATGAAATGAGGAAATTGATTATCTAGAAGATAATTGGTTAGTTTCCACCACAGATTCAAGAGAACTCTATTATGTATCCTATAATAAGAACGTGGGAATCGCCCAAACATTCCACCCTTTCTTCTGCCCTTGGGTCTATCTTGAGCCTTTGGGGACACTCAGGATTCAAACTCTGGCAGCTGCCAATAGGAACTCTTTATTTTAAAAAATATTTATTTGCAAGCAGGAGGAATGGTGTACCAGGACCTCTTACTACTGCAAATGCATGTACCACTTTGTGGATCTGGCTTTATGTGAGGTCTGGAGAATCAAGCCTGGGCTGTCAGGCTTTGCAAGCAAGTGCCTTTAATGAGCCATCTCTCATCCCCCAGGGCTCCTCAAGTCTTAACTCTAACCTATGGACCTCAAGGCAGAAACAGCAGTCACTAGCCCTGTGCCAGTATCCAGCTACATCAGTTACCTTCTTATTGTTATGATAAAAATACCTAGCCTGGAGAGATTGCTCAGTGGTTAAGACACTTCCGTGCAAAGGCTAATGACCCAGAATTGATTCCCCAGTAGCCAATAAAGCCAGGTGCATAAAGTGGTGCATGCACCTGGAGTTTGAGTTTGTTTGCAGTGTGTGCCCATTCTCTCTCTGTCTCTCTGCTGGAAAATACACAAAAAATATTTTTAAAAAGATAAAAATACCTGACAAAAAATCAGTTAAAGGGAGAAAGGGCTTATTTCATCTTAGAGTCCTAGGCTAAGTGCATGATAATAGCAGGAGCTCAAAGCAGCTGCTCCTGTTCAGCACCGTGAGGAAGCAGAGCAGAGCAGGACCCCAGCCCAGGAAATGATGCCCCCCAACAGTTAAGGTGGATCTTCCTAGCTCCATCAACTTAAATATGATCCTCCCTCAAGGATAGGCCCAGAGGCCAAGCATACCTGGACAACCCTGGATCATCCCTCACAGGTGACCTATAACCATCACTCCAGCATTATCTGCCTGCAGGAGTGCATCTTAGAACACAGTCTGCTCATAGCAAACCTAATGTGTGTGTGCAAGTGAGTCTTTTTAAACAGTAAGTATTCAGGTTCTTGGTCCAAGCATGCAAGTAAATGCTAGAGTAGATTTCACTGAGCCTTCATAAGAAAATCATAATCCCGTATTATTGTTCTCTGGGAAAGAAGAGCGTTTTCCCATTCTTTTATCTATAAGAGGTGATCGTCATTAAAGGATACTGAGTGTGCACAAGCTGCGTGTCTGTAGTTTGCTTTCTAAGTGATCACGTTAAGTAGGCTCTTGCAAACCACTTAGCTGAGCAAAGAAATAAACACGTGGATATTGATAATGTGCTCATAGATTCTTGGTTGGTTTCTTATGTTGCTCTGTGCCCCCACCCACTGTCAGGAGCATGCAATTTCCAGTGAGTTTATGGAGAGAATTACAAGTAAGGCAGATTCACAGAAGCAGAGAGGGAAAATGCCATGGTTGACAAAAAGAAGGTAAATAATGCTAAAAATTGGATATACAGTAGTTTTCTTGTTCAGAGAAAGACACCATAAAATAGAAGCCAAACAATGTAGGGGTTTGTCCAGGTGCCCTCCTTTCAGAGATGGTAGGCAGTGTCACGTGACCGGGCCAACGCATTTGTCCTTACTCATAAGCACCTGCTCAGTGTCAGAGGGCTGCAGGGCCTGGAAGCGCAGGGGAGTTGCTGAGGTGGAAGCTGCAGAGGACCAGGAGGTGACGCTGTACCATTCCAGAGCCCCTGGCCAAAAGACAGGCCTTTCACGGGTCATGGGTGCGCACCAGAGAAGTAATGTCTTTCCATTGGCCGACATGAATTATTCTGATAATGTGTGTGTAAAGGGCAGGAGAATGGCCCAGTGATTAAGTGCACTTCCTGTGCAACTGTGCAAGTGTGAGGGCCTGAGGGGGCTGAGACTGTCGAGTTCCAACTGCCACATAAACAGATGGGCATGGCAAGGTGTGCTTGAGCTCCAAGTCCCTCAGGGGAATGAGACCTGAGACTCTTCAGAAAGCCCCACCCCCAAGCTCAGGAATTAGGACAAAAAGGGAGAGAGGCTCAGGCTCAAACACCAGGGAAGAAAGAATATAGGAGGAGTTCACCTGTCATTCCACTCCAGCCATTGCAGGCAATCGGAGAGAAACATACACACACACACACACACACACACACATATGCACGCACAAGCACACATACCACATTACACACAATCCACACACATATCACATTACACACACACACACACACACACACACACACACACACAGAGAGAGAGAAGAAAAAAAGAATAAACTGAGACTTTTATAAGAATACATACTTCAAATATCACTTCGAAATATGACATGAAGCAGAATAAATGTGTGCGTGGAGTCTAAGACAGCTTTCTTGTCTGAGGAGAATCCAGCACTGGTCCCCGATGCTTTGATGGTTAGGAGTGAGGAAGAAGGACATCTGTCAGACTGGAGCTGTTGAGAGCCACGTGGATCACAAGCCTGCATCCGACCAAGTGATAGCATTTACATCAAGTACAGAGTGAACAGAACTAATGGTCCATATCCCTTCTCCTGCAGGGATTAGTGATTCTTTGATAGTCCAGAATGGTAACCTGCTTTTATAGCTGTCCTGGGTATGGCTTCATTTTTACTTTGTCACTTAAATTTCCTTATGAAAAGTTATGGTAAAAATAAATGCATAATTTGTAATCAAATAAAGTAGAAATTCTCCATGATTTATTATTAATTTTATGATTTGATACTTGAAAACTCAGCTCATCTTAGCTTTTGAGCTCAGCTCAAAGTGTGTGTAGTAACTACATATTTTCCTTTTCAGTTTTAGTGTTGGTTATATCAGTATGGAAGCATTCCTTTGTTACATATTATTGTTTCACATCTTCCCCAATATTTGTTTTAAATTGAGAAATTTTATCACATTTAAAATATATCTTTTGAATTCACTTATGAAGGGTGCAGATCCAGCTGTAGCTTTCTTCAGTTTAGTTGCTGCGCCTTATTTTTCAACACAATCTACATCTTAAAGCATTTTTTTCTAAGAAAGCCTTTAACCTTTTCAGACATTCTCTTAGAAAACCAATCTATTTTAAAGTCCAGAGAAATATTGCAGCACACTTAGAGATGATGCTTATTATGTGCTATGCTATTACCAATATTTTCAGCAGGTAGTTGTGCTTAAAGAAAATAATGTAACTGCTAAGTGTTGGACATAATCATGTTTTGTGTAAGATTTCAAGCTACTCTTTAATCCTTCAATAATATTATTCTTTAAATCTTGTTTGCTAAACCACTTAACACTGTTTGCAATATCACTAACCTCTGAAACAATTGCTCCTGAAATCCAAGCAGTATAATACATACATTACAGTGATCCACCCCCACCCCACCCCACCCGCCCCATGCAATGCTACACTTAGTCATGAGCACAGCCTTGGTCTTGCTGTGTCTTTCTTGTCAGAGAATTTAATGAGCACAAGAGCAAGTAAAGGTGGCAGGAAAAGCAACTTAAGCTTTTCCATGCTCTAAAGTAAGGTTTCAAAAATAGTTCCTCACATTTAAGTACCTCTTCTGCATTGGATGGGAAATGCATGGGTTCTGAAGAGCAGAAATTAGAATTATAGGAAATCACCATTGCCCTTCCGAAAAGCAAGGGAACGTTTTCCTATTCCACGTTCACTTGCAACCTTCACTGATGTTGGGTGTGACTCTTCTTTCTAGGGGAAGACACTAGGCCGGTTTTGTCTATAATTACATCTTTGAATAACATATTATGTATAGAAAAAATCTTAAATCCCTGTGAAGAAGATTTATTGAAATGAAAATGGCCTTGGACTATCAGTCACTGAATTCATCAGAAAGAATCAAGTTTATTCACAGAAGGAAGGCACATGAGAAGCATTCATGGTTATGATTATATTAGTCATACCTTAGAGGCTTCAAACTTCTCGCTCGCTATGATGGACTTAGATATTCTCAATAAATGATTTGCCTGCCATAGTTAAATGTTTTTGTTTACTTAAAGTAAAACCATGAGGGAAAATTTGGTAACATGACTGTAATACAAGAAGTCATTTTTCAGACTAGAAGATTCTCTCCTTCCTCTTGCTGTCTAGAGATAAATCAGGCCTGTAGTGTCCTTTACACAGAATTTCCAATGCAGTGTGTGTTTTTCCTGAGTATGAATGCACCCTGTCTTTGTCTTTGTTTTTATTTAAAACTTGGTTCTTGTGTGGGAGACCTTCAAGCCTCAGTTACCTGCTTGCTGCCAATGTGTTCCTGCTACATAAAACTGAGTCTCAGAATTAAGTCATTTCTGAAGGTTCTTTGAAGACAGTTGCTTTGGGAAAGAAGTTAAGTTATGTGAAAGGGGCGCATGGTGTGCCAATAACCCATAATATCTGCAGGAAGTTCCTGGATGGGATTGTTCTCACTTGAAATAGCCATTGAAGAGGTTCATTTGTCTCTCTTCCCATTCATGCTCAGAGGCACACCAGCTGAGGAAATTGTGACAAGCTGTTAGAAGGAGAAAAATAGGATTTATTTCAAGTCTTTTCCATAGACCTCCTATCCCCCAGAAAGTACTCAGCGGTGCCCAAAAAGATTTCACCGGCCATGGGCAAGTGCATAAATACAGGGGGCAGTGGAGGAAGAGGGTGTTGACTCCGGTGGATGGCTGTGCTGTAGCCGTGATTTGGAGGGGCACAGGCAGAGGAGATGCGTGTGTGGACAAATCACCTCTCTGCAGATGTGTGGAAGATGCAATGGTTTGTGATTCTCCAGGCTGCCTCCCTTAGCAGAATACTTTGATTAACTGTCACTTATAGTTTTCAGAATATCTTTTTCAAAGGGAAATGCATTTTCCAGTCCCTCATGGTGTAGAACCTCTAGAGAGGAAGACTGCACCATTTTGATCACGAGAGAAGCCTTTGCAGCTCTCAGGCAGGTGATAAAAATAGTCACTCAACTGAGTTCATGTTCTGAACATGGGCCAATAAAAATGCACACCGTAGAAATTACATGCACACGCACATTCTAATCCATGAAGCGCTGAGGAGATAGAAGATCTTTGCCATCTATTCTCTTTGAAGAGTTGTGATCTGAAGGGTATCCATGTCAACGTGAGGCAAAGTGGGAAAAGCCCTTCACCTGTTCGTGTAACTTGAGTACAGTCAAGTAATTCTCATAAGTTGAATTAGAGACACAACCAGACTTGCCTGCCAAGTGTCCCGTAAATGCTAAGGGGCTTGGATAAAAAGGGTTGTCAACAAGTAGGGGTAAGTACATTTCTTGATTCACTGGGAAAGTTCCAGAGAATTTTCTGGATCATTGCAAACAAGTAAAGATTGGCTCACCAACATGTTCTGGGAGACCCGACATGATTTTGAGGACTTGTGTTGAAGTGAATTCAAATATGGTCTCTCACAAAAGTGCATTTCAACATTTGTTTCCAGTCAGTTTGCAAAAAAAAAAAAAAGTCTTTCTTCATCTGTGTGGAGACAAATAAACGCAGGGCCTGTTAGTGATTCAGGCTGCACACTCAAGAATCTGTACAAGGAGAAGCCTCCACTAGAGCATTCATGGGTGAAAGAGCTAGGAGCAAACTTGTTCCAGATGGAGAACAACATGAACACCAGGGGATCAAATGCCAAAGCCAAGCAGCAGAACTGTCCTGAGGCTGGGGCTGCAGAGAGAGTGGAGGAGGAGCCTGGCTTCCTGGGTACAGTGGAGCTGGTGTTAAGGGCCAAGGGCCTTCAGGCACCAAGTAGTTGTTCCACACCTACTAGCTGTGTCTTCCAGGAGAGGTTTTGAGGACTCTGTTTCCACATATGCAAAATTGGAATAGTAGGTTATTCAGATTTTTTAAATATTCAATATGATAATGTATAACAATTCCATTCAGCCCTTTGTTTTTGAGCTTTGCATCCAAGGGATTCATCCAATCACAGATCAAAAGCATTTGAACACGTGTGTCTATCCTGAGTAGGTATAGAATTCTTTACGTGCCATTATTTCCTAGATGGTTCAACACACCAACCATTGACACAGTACTTACATGGTATTACATGTAATAACCATATCGGAAAGGTTTTTAAATATGTGGGATGCTACGCTTAGACTGCATGTGATTACCATCATGCTTGACGTAAGGAATATGAGCTGCTTAGGTTTTGGGATGTTCAGGTAGTCTTGGAACCAATCCCTAGGGAACACAACAGGATGACTCTCAGCATTTGACATGATTCCTGCAACAAAGGCCATGTTCTCAAAAATCTTGTGTTCTTAAAGATTTTGTAATTAGAAAAGGAGATAAAATTTGACATAGCTCTATGATCTACCTTAATTTCCAAGCTCTAAAATGTTCATCGACTTGTCCCTTGCATTTTTGAGAATTAAATAAGAAATTATATGCAATGAAGAAATACTGCACTGTCTGGAACATATAGGGAATCAACTGTTTTTAAATTTTATTTTTGATCATTCCATGCATGTCCATGATGTATTTTGATCTTATTTACCACCTCCCCTGCCCATTACCCTCTCTTATCCGTCACCCATCCCCACTAGAAGCTGTCTTCTAGGACTCAACTATTATTTATTAAGTAGTATTATCATTCTTTCCCATCTGAGTCAGGACCTTACATTTATTATTCTTTTATTATTAATGTCTGTGCAAACAAAAATCAAAGATGTTCACTTTAAAAAACAAAATGTAGACAAGGTTTGATCATGCGCCACAAACTGGAGCATGAAAGAATAAATATGCATTTGCCAGAGAAAAAGAGATGGGAGAGACTGCTACAGGCCAATGGGAAAGTGCCTAACACTTAGGAGAGTGCGAAGAAGACACTGTATGAGCCTGCCTGCCTAGAATACCAAACCTAATGCATTAGCCTTTCCTGGCTGGATCTCCTGCCTTGCATTCAGTCGCCTTTCACTGGATGAAAGGGGGAGACTGACTTCACCTTCTCACCTTTGCTCTTCCTATAAAGGTACCAGCAGAACCACTAGGATCCTACCTCAGAGCCGCACCTAACCCTACTTAGCTCCGCAAAGCTCCCTCTCCAATGATAGCTACAATGAGGAGTGGGCATTAACGTATGAATTGTGCATATATGTGAGTGTGTGCACATGTGTATGATTAGAATCCATTCAGTCTATCAAATATAATGAACTTTTGCGCTTTTTCAAAACCAGTTGATGTATTTGTAGGATTATTCCTAAATTTGCTGCTTCATTAATCTTCCCTTTATGAAATTACTGAATGCTGGGACATTGTCCTGCACAGTAGCCCTTAAAATGTATTGAATCACTTCCCCTACTTTCCTTTCCCTTTACAAGACTGTTTGAACTAAGTTAGGGCCTGTGACATCCATAAATTCTAAAATGAGTGTGTCCATAAGTGTAAAACCTTTGCTGGGTGTGATGGTTAACTTTATTGTCAACTTGACCTGTTTAATAATCGACAGTAATCTTGGGTGGATCTCTGAGCTTGTCAGCAGAAAGGACTGACAAAAGGAGGAGGTCCCTCCTCAAGAGTGAGCCCTTCCTCCAAGTGGGTTGGCCTTCCAGAAGGGGACTGGATAGAAGGAAGTTTGGGGGGGGGAAGGGAGCCTCTCCTGACTTGCACTCACATCCTGCTCTCCTACCTTTCTTAGACATTGGAACCCAGTTTCCTCGGCCTCACATCGTGGACTGAAGAGCAGTGCTCCCCAGGGAGCCATCAGGCCTTCGGGGCTGGATTGGGACTGCTGAGGCCTCCAGCCACGTGGACTGAACAGCTACTGGTTTCTTCCCCCGTGGGCCTGCAGACTGCTATTGTTGGACTGTCGTAAGCTCCCCCAATAAATTCCCTTTTACTACAATCCATTCTGTCAACTCTGTTTCCTCTAGAGAACCCTGACTAATACACTGGCGTATTTATAAAAACAACTATTATCAACATAGGCTCTACAGGGTGGATGGGAATAGCCTGAGATACCATGTTTCCCCAGCCCTACAGAGACTGAGGTCCCCACAATGAATACCTATAGCCCCACCATAGACCGTCAGCAGAATTGGGGCAGGGGAGAGGGGAACTATGTGTGCAACCTTTTTATAAAATAAATCAATAAATTTTTAAAAAACAAAAGAACTACATAAAAATGATATATAAGTTTGGAGAGGGTTGACATATTTAATACTTGAATATTATCACTGTCGTTCTTTTTATTTATTTAGGCATTGCTTACTTTCTCAGCACTTTGCAGTTTTTTAGTATGTAGATTCTATATATTTTCAGTTTTTTCCCTCAGTGTTTTATTATTTCACATGATTGTCAATAGCATTGCACTTCTAACTTTGCTTCCTACACATTCATTACTAGTTTGTGAGTTTCAATTCCATGAGTGGCTTTTATATTCTGAAATTTTCCTGACTTCACTCATAAGTTTTAGCTGGATGTTCTGAATTTAGTTTTTACATTCTTTGAGATTGTTATATGCAAAATTATGTCATCTTCAAATGAAGATGGGTTGTTCTACTCCTGATCTGAATGCCTTCTGTTTCTGCTTCTGGTTTATGACAGTTGCTAAAACTTCAAGTAGCAAGTTGAACATGTGTCTTTGACTGGTCAGAGGAAAGTGCTTGCCTTGCAAGCATGAGGGCCTGAGTAAGATCCCCAGTGCCTGCTTAAGTGCCAGTGTGGTGGTGCACATCTGTCACCACAGCACTGAGGAGCAGACAGGCAGATCCTTGGGGCTCACTGGCCTAGTAGGTGAGCTTCAGTCCAATGAGAGAACCGAAACAGGGCAGCCTATGTACTTGGGTTGAAATCTTCTCCAAAGATCCACATGGTCCTTATTCCCCTGGGTGGGTACTGTTGGAAGATGTGGAACCTGTAAGAGGTTGGACCTAATGGAAGATTAGGTCATTAGGGAACATTGATGATCATATTAGCAACTCTGCCCCTTCTTGCTTCTTCCTTTGTTCCCTGGGTTCCACAGGTGAAGAGGCTTTCTCTTTCATGTATTCCCACATGGTATACCTTGTGAACACAGGACTCCAAACGGAAATTGTGAGCCAAAAATAAAGCTTCTTTCCTTTGGTTATCCAAGGTTCTCTGTACCACGATTCAAAGCTAATACATTCATTCTCATATTCTTTCCCTTCTGAAACTCCAAGTCTGTGTTCTTTTAATTCAGTGGGGGGGGGAATCTTTCAAATTTCTTTTAAAGTAAGAAGCTTTCCAGAAACCAATTCTCTTGCTTTTTATTAGAAAACATCTTTATTTGCCTTTCATTCTTAAAGGATGTTTTCATGGGGGGAAAGCTCACCATTGACAATTCTCTTAGAATTTCAAAATATTTTGTATCCTATAATTCATTGTTTCAGATCATATATCTACTGTCTTTTCATGAGTATCCCTATAAGTTTCACTCTTGTTGTGTTCAAGCAATTTCTTACTGCTTAGTGTTCAAAAGTCTAATTTTGGTGGTCTTTCTGAGATTATCCTCTCTTGGGTTTATCTTCTCCCTGAATCCATAGATCTATGTTTTACTAAATTTGAGACATATTCAGACATTGTTTCTTTGAATATATATTTTTTCTCTGTACCACTTCCCTCTCCTTCTCTAATCTTGTGGTACAGAATTTAGCTCTGTTGATATCTCATAAATCCCTGGGCTACTGTTCATTTATTTTATTTTTTTCTCTTTTGCTGAGAATGAACTAATTCTATTGACCTGTTCTCAAATTCAGGAATGTTATCTTCTGTAATCTCTATTCCATTATTGAGTACATTGTATAAGGGATTTTTTGAAGTTATTACAAGTTTTAAGTTCCATACTTCCTATTTAGTGCTTCTTTTATAAATTTTCTCTCCAAATTGTCTAACTTGTAATTTGTTCCAAGAGAAACTGTAATTGCTTATTGAAAGATTTCTGTAAAGGATGCTTTAAAATCCTTGTCAGATAATTCTGACACAGTTCATTTTGGCATTGGTTATGATCCTTAAAATATTTTTATTTGTGAGCAGAGAGAGACATAGAGATAATGGGTGCACCAGGGCCTCTTGACACTTCAAATGAACTTCATATGCAGCGACATTTTGTGCACCTGGCTTTACGTGAATACTGGGGAATCAGACTCTAGCAAGCAGGCTTTGCAAGCAAGGACCTTTAACTGCTGAGCCATCTTTCCAGCCCATAATGATTTTTGCTCATAGTATAATGAGTTTCCTTTGCTTATAACCTTGATATTTTAGGTATTGCATTAGGAGACTCTAGACTGTAGTGTCTACCTCCTATCTACTTTTCTTATTGTTTGCTGAGCTGGGGATTGAATGCAAGTCCTTCTGCATCCTGGAGTCAGCCTTCTTACACTGAGGTACATACTCAGGAATCTGTTGTTGCTGTTTGAAACAACATCTTGCTATGCAGCTTAAGTTGCCTTGGCATTTCCAGTCTTTCTACCTCAGCCTCCTGAATGCTGACCACGCCCACCCACTGCATGGCCAAGCCCAACTACACAGTATTCTGTTTAGATTCCTATGATGCTGGAATCAAATGTGGAACCTCACAAATGCTACCTAAGCACCCAACCTAATTTTCTTATTTTATCCAACATGCTACTTACATATGTGTGGGGGTGGCTCTGCCTATACCACACCAGTAAACACCAAGTACTGACTCAAGATGGCTCACTGTGGAGCAGTTGTAAACAGCTCTGCTTAGCCCTGAGCAACCCGTTTTAAGTAAGGTCCACCATGTTGACTACTCCCTTGCCTCCAAGTGTGTGTGTGTGTGTGTGTGTGTGTGTGTGTGTGTGTGTGTGTATACGTGTGCATGCATGTGTGTGTTCACATGTGTGTGAGTGCATGTGTGCATGTGTGTTGTGTGTGTGTGCATATGAGTGTGTGCATGTTGTGTGTGTGCATGTGAGTGTGTGTACATGTGAGTGTATGTGCATGTGGGCATGTGTGTGTGAGTGTGTGCACATGTATGCATGTGTGTATGTGTGTGCTGGTTTTGGTTCTGACTGAGACTATGAATCTTCTGCAGCATCCTGTCCAGCTCACAGGGAAGTAGAACAGAAACCAGAACACCCACAGCATTCTGTCCCCAAGTCCTCGAGACCCTGGACAATCCCCCTTCCTCTTGGCATCTCACAAAGCCTACTTACTCACTTCTTTACTTTGTCCAAGATGTTCTGTAAGAACAGGAGGCACAAATGAGTCATGGGGCTGCTGCCAGGGTCCTTTCAACAATGGAATCTGGCCCCCACCTGCCATTCCAGTTCTGTCCCCTCTACTCCTTCGTTTCCTCTCCAGCACAGGGATCTCCCAACTGCTCCTTAAACTTTCCAAGATCCTTGCAGTTGATGCTTCCTATGACTAGTGCAACATTCCTGGGATAGCCAAGTGGATACATCATTCATGCCTGCCTCAGTCGTTCTCATTGCTGGGGCAAAATACCCAACCAGAAGCAGTGTAAGGAAGGAAAGGGGTTTGATTTGGCGTGAAGTTTAGAGGGGAAATCGCATCTTGGTGGGGAATGGAAGACATGGCAGGCCAAAGTAGCAAATGCAGGAAGCAAAGACGGGACAGTGAGTGGGGTGGGCTACACTTCAAGGCTCGCCCCCAGGGTTATACTACCCCCAGCAAGGCTCTGTGTCCTAAAGGGTCTATAAGCTTCCCAAAGAGCAATACCAGATAGGGAGTAAGTAGGCAAACACATGGACCTATGGGAGGGGAGGCATTTTACACTCAAACAATATATTTCTGACTTCTGTTGAAACAATTCCTTCTATGTAAGGCCCTTCCCAGAGAGCGATCATGTGCTTGCAGCCCTGACCTCAGAATTCAGGGTTCCAATTATTAACTGTATTTGGATCCATTGCAATCACTGCCATCAGCCATACATCCTTACTGGGTTATTATTTGTTTCTCTACTAGAGCAGCAACAATCAAATCGTGTGTGTTTTGTTCCTGATATGAGTGCAGAGAATGAATAAATGAGAAATTATCTTTCCCATATTCAAATTAAGAAACTAAAGTGCCGAGAGCTTTATTGACTTGGTGAAGATGCATTTCTAAGAGGATGAACACTTGGCACACATGGCAGCTGGGATGTTGGCTGTTCTGCTTGATGGATGGGCAATGGCAAGCTGAGGCTCCACGTGTTGCTCTGACAGCTGCGGTGCTCATGAGTGGAGGGCACTCAGTGCTGCCTGCTTTGTACTCTCCTCAACTTCCATCTATGGCTGACATCCTGGAAAGCCTGGAGAAAGCATGCCTCTTGGGAAAATTCCTGCCATTTCGGAGGCACACATTGGATTGCTCAATGTCAACACTCAAGGACCTAAGTGGAACATAATCTTCACGACTTAATAATTACATTTCAATTTTTCAAAAGTGCTCTTCTTATTTGTTTTCTGGGACTCTCTTTTGAAGTTGTCAAGTAATTAGTTGATCAGCATACCTTTCAGCATCAAGTGGTATTTTGTCTTAATCTAAGATATCGTTAAAAACAAGGTATCCATGATGTGATAATTTAATTCAAAACCTCCAGAGACTTTCTTACATTATATTTGTCATACAAAAGTGAGACCTACTCAAGTGGAATGGGAATATCTGTATTTAGTTATACTTAGCACTGCTATTAAACTGTGAACTGAAGATATAACAATGCTAGACATAATATTTATAGTACATAAAAATAAAATAGGTAACACTTATTTACCATAATAGTATTTCACGCCACATATTTCATGATCAATTTAATTTAAAAGCATAGCCATGGGAGATCCAATAGTTCAATCAGTTAGCTCATGGTACTATAAAAGTGCACAAATCAGTTCATTTTGTGAGGTGGCTAAAAACGCTACATCTGTATCTTTCTAAGTAGACCTTCTCTACCTTTTTCTCCTCTTTCTTATTTTCCTTCTTTAAGTTCCTTCCATACTTCCTCCTTCCCTTTATTCCTTCTTTCTGACCTTCTTGTCTGTTTATTTGCTTTTTTCACACCTTCTTCCTTCCTTCCTTTCTTTCTTCTTCCGTTTTACTTTCTTTTTCCATTTGTCTTTCATTTTGAATAGCCTGTTCTCCTTGAGCTGCATGCAGTGATGGGTTGAAAATCACTTGACTTCCAATAGTCTCATAGGTTTGAACTGGTAGCCCTGTTCTGGCAGGTTATGGAACATTCAGGGGATGGAGCCGTGCTGGGGTAGGTACGTAACTGGGGGTAGGCCCTCCCCACTAGTGCTCATTTCTCCTCTCTCCACGTCTTCCCTGCTGATGCTATGCCAGATGTTCCCTCCTGCCACTTTCCCCATCAGGACAGACTTCTCTTTGAAACCATAAATCAAAGCCAAACCTTTCCTTCCTTAACCTGTTGGTTCTGCTCAGGTATTTTGTCGTAGCAACAAAAAAAAGTACACAACACATTTATATAAATTGGATTATAAAATAAATTGTGTAATTTCTAACATGCAAACTCTATACAATACTTAATATTAGAGATAAACGTAGTTAAAAATGAGGTCTACCACACAACCTGATGCAATGAATGAAGTCTCTTCCTCTCATACTTTGTGTTGGTGTGAGTGGTACCAAGCACTAATGCTATCTCGTAAAAAATCACTTGATTTCTTTGATTAGGCAGGGTCATTCATGTAATACTTATCCCGTCATATGTGTATAGTGATTACTTAGCTTGTTCACTATGTCAAGAATATCTAGACTATTTTGATTTTTCTACACCTTTCATTAAGAGAGATATAAGGGTTGGAGAGATGACTCAGCAGCTCAATCACTTGCTTGCAAAGCCTGATAGCCTGGCTCAATTCCACAGTGCTCACGTAAAGCCAGAAGCACAAAGTGGTACATGTGTCTGGATTTCTTTTGCAGTGGCAGGAGGCTTGCTGTCCCCATACTCACTCTCTTTCTGTCTGCTGTTTCTCTCTCTCAAATAAATGAAAACATTTTAAAAGCAGATGAGACCACTGTTTGATCCATCTTCTGGTATCTAGTTGTGTTCCCATCTCTGAGATGTAGGGTTTGAAAAAGTACTGACAGCATCAGATCTGCTTTTGCCCACTGCTAAGCCACAGAATTGTCCAAGAAATTTTATGAAATGCAAAGAGCAGAATCTTGCACGGAGGCAGAAAGGTCTGAGTGAAGATGCTTATTTGCAACTTCTGCTGCTTTCCCTTTCCACATTAAGGGTCTCACACAGGCTGCAGTTCAGTGTTTCTCACTCACAAATTCATGTTGAATATTTAATCACTTAGGAACTGGAGTTATTTAGGGGTTTATTTAGTCCCTCAGACACAGAATTTGTAGCAGAGGCCTCAGAAAGCAGCTTTATGGCTTCTAGCATATAAGAACACAAGAAGGCACCATCCATGGACCAGGAAGACAACCCTGATGAGACACTGAATCTGCCAAGACTTGGATATAGGAT
Source organism: Zapus hudsonius (assembly GCA_004024765.1). Taxonomy (NCBI): domain Eukaryota; kingdom Metazoa; phylum Chordata; class Mammalia; order Rodentia; family Dipodidae; genus Zapus; species Zapus hudsonius. The sequence goes on from PVHP010012510.1 coordinate 17,192, forward strand.
GGTCTATCTTCCAGAGCTAGAAGAAATAAATTTCTATTTTTATAAGCCACCCCACCTGTGATAAGTTGATACAGAAGCCTGAACTAAAAAGTCAGATGAGCCATTGGTCTGCACAAGAATTCCAGATACATAAAATGAAGCCCTTAACATTGCCTGTTTCATAGGATCAATATGCGGCTCAGATGCTTGAGTCTTCATAACTAAGCATTCAGCTACTGTGATTTCAGAGGAGAGCAAACACTAAAGCGCCATCGTGTCTCTGGGTCAGGAGACACTGCCCTGCTCCTTTACAATCACGTCTCCTGAGGCCACAGCTACTAAGAAGCAGTGAGGAGGAGCAAAATATCATTACTCTGGCATCTATGGGTAGCTGTGTGAGTCCTGTATCCATGCCTGGCCTTTTTTATGGAGTCTCCTTGGAAATGCTTTTACTTATGTATTCATTCAACATACATTTACTCCATCACACTAAGGTAAATCATGTGAAACTCAAAATACTCTAAAGCAAAGTGTGCTGATCTCACCTTAAAGATTTATGCCTAAGTATATAGGAGAGTCGTAGATATAGAGATGAATAGATAGTACTGTGGTTTGCTTAGGAAGGTCCCCTAAAAGCTCATGTTTTACCAACTGGATCCCCAGCGCTAAAGTGTCCGTGGGTGGGGCCTTGGGAAGGTAATTGGATCATGGAAGGAAAGCAGCTCACCTCAGTGGGGCCAGGGAGCACTAGGAAGAATGAGGAAGAGGAGAAAAATAAGAAGAGGAGGTGGAGAGACCTAAGCAATTAAAGACTGGCTTTCTTAGGTACGTCTATTCATCCTGTCGGAATTAACAATGAATTCTAACCTTTAATGTTTCCAATTTCCCTTTTCGTTGTTAGTGGGGATTGCTGTATTTATATTTGAATTGAATGTTGCTTTTGTTTTCGTTTTATGAAAGGGTCTTACCATGGACTTAAGGTTTTAGAGAGCTCTAGATCTCCCTGCCTTAGCCTCCTGAGTATTGGGATGACAAGCCTGTGTGACCCTACCCAGCTACAAATTGTCTTGATATCTAACTGAGAACCCACCAATATCCTTGCTACTCATTGAAAATATGTGATTAATTGACGCTTCTTTTCTGACTAGCAACTGGAACAAATGTGGGGTGCCTTTGTCAACTCCCTCCCGGCTCCATCCCTCATAGTTGCTTGTTTCTGCAATCAGCAATAGAGTGCCCACCCTGTCCACCTGAACTGCATTCCCCGTTTCCACCTTTGCTCAGTGTACCTTGCAAGGAGGACAACTGGACTGTCAACCTGCATATTGCTAAGGTCCTCCGTTTAGAGACGCTGGCTGGGCTGAGGACACGAGCACACTACACAGGAAGGAGACAGGAGCATCTCAACCGGGGGCTGCTTGTCTGGTATCTGGCCTTTCAGTGGAAGAACATTGCATCAGAGTTCTCAGCTTTCCAGCGCACTTCACTGCCTACATGCCTCCTCCCTCCATGTCCTTTCTCTGATGTCTGATTTCTAACTCGGGCTCCCTGCGTGGTTCCCTTGAGCCTTCGATTGGCTAAGTAATCAGCCCAAATAATGTCAGCCTCCCAGGGCCTAATATATAGGATGTTTTTCACTCTTTATCTCCTTTTTTTGTAACATTTTTTGCATGAGTGTGTATGAATGTGTTGAGTGGGGCAGCACGGAAATGTGTGTGGAGGTCAGATGTCAATGCTGGGATTCTTTCTCAATTGTCCTTACTTTTTGAGACACGCTCTTTCACTGAACCTGGATCTCAAAAGTTCCTCTAGCCTTGCCAGCCAAGAAGCCCCCGAGATTCCCTGAGTCTGATCCCAAGTGCTGTTACACTGGGGATCTGAACATAGGCCTCGTACTAACATGGCAAATCGTTTAACAACTGAGCATCTTCCTCTTTCTTTGTGACTCTTAATGAGCTTTTTGTAACAACTCCCATCCCCGGTTATGTTCTCAAAAGGTAAAACCTGTGCATAGATACTGTAACTTTGAGACTGTCTTTTTCTTGTTCTCGTGATTGTGCTTATCAACAAAACCCTGGAATTATCAATTGAACAACAGAGCTATGTAGTTCTTCCAAATGGTTGGGTAGAATTGGCTGTGGTTTCACATCATGGGGTCATTAATAATAACAATAATAGTAATAATACTCCCACCAGTGAACATTTCATCTCACACAGCAGTGCTTGGATGTCGTGCTTCAAATATCCAGAGGGTCACTTTCTGGATAGAACTCTCTAGATAGGAAGGAAGGGACACCCAGGTGATCCACACAAGGCTCCTGGGAACTGATTTCACATCTCCAGATTTTATCCAAGCTTCAGTTCCCACCGCATTTCCCTTTGAGCACAAGTGCCAATGTTCCCTTCATCCCCTGACAGTATTTATTATCTCTAACGCCCATTTATCTCTTTCCAATGTTGCCTTAGATCATTATTGAGCCTTTGAGGAGTGTTCTGTCCCCTATATTTTATCTGTTTCCTTCACTCTAGTTCCAGATTTCTCCTCCTATGAGACTCAAATCTCAAATTAGTAGCTACTGTGTCTCAAATAAAAGTATCATAATTCACTCAACTAATTTCTCTTGTGTTTCTACATTTACATAGGATCCACATATAAGAAAATAGCTGACACACTTGGTCCCTCCCTTTGACATAGTGACATAACATACAGTGTTCTATGCCAAGGGCTTTATGGACATTGAATAACTCTCTTCATGTTATTACATCTCATTCAATCTAAGAAACTAATGCCTCCTTTATACTACAGATGATAAAACTAAAATTCAGCTGTTAAATAAATGTCACCAGATTATATAGATCAAGTTAGCTAATCTGAACGTATTTGAGTTCTGACATGACACCATAAAAAATCCACCTTTAACCTCATGTAACGGGCCACAATAAAAATGCAAGCATATTAAAAATACTCTTCCAAATGACCTGGCTCTGAGTAACAGGTGTATATAAAACATAAACAAATTACATGTATGGACAAGGGTCCTATCTTCAAGATATATCACTATCTGTGCATAAATACTCCCAAATCAAAAAACCAAAATCCTGAAATTCAAAACCCTTCTGTTCCCAACTATTTCAGATAAGAAATAATTAATACCAACATAACTTTCAGAGCTGTTCCGACCTGATGTCTGTAGCTCTTGGCTGCCAGGCTATTCTGTTGATAATGTTAAAGCACACCTTCCAGGTGTGTTCTCTCCATCCCATAATGCTAAACAGAAGACAAGGGAAATTATGATTGAATAACTGACCCTGCGTATTAAGGAGTTGGAAATAATTCTCAATTCTTCAAGTGGCAGGACAGTTGCTACATTTGGCTCACTATTCCTGCAGAACTGTTTGAGGGTTTGGGAAGAAAAGAGTGGTTCTCTTTTTATGATGTTTAATTCAGAAGGTGAAAGGACCTCAGTTCAAAATGCTGCTTTGGCCTTGCGCTGTGCAGAGCTGTCAGTGGAAGGAACAGAATATCTCTCCTTCCCTGGCATAGCTTCTTTTATTCATCTGCTGAGCCTCGTACTGCCCTGCTCCTGAACTTGTCTCTACTGACACGGAAATTCTCCCAATTCCCAAAGAAACACTTCCAAGCAAAAAAACTGCATCACACAGTATTTGTTTTAATCTAATCATTTTCCAAACTTTTTGCCTCGATGTTATACCACACTGGTAAATTGTAAGATGTTTCACACATTTTTAACCATAACTTTCCCCTGTAACTGTAAATTATATTATTATGGATAGTTGATTGTGGTTTTTTAAAAATAATTATCAGAGGATTTTAGTGAATGTCACTCTGAAAGCTTTCTCTGTGATTTGTTCCTTTCACAGATGCTTCCCTGTCATTTGATTGCACATAGAGCATTTTGTTTGTTACCTATTATTTAATGAGAAAAGAATTGATCCCCTTACCAATTACCTACTTATTGGGGACAGCCAAGGTCAGAGGCATTCCTCAAAAATTTTAAATGCTGTTAAAATTGAACCAAGAACTTCTTATCTGTTATTGTCTGTTAGATATTAAATGATTGAAATTACATAAAATCTGATTGTGCTATTTTCGATGATTGACAATATCTTCTACTAATTCCTCATTACTCCCCTATTGTTTTCCAGGGTTTCCTTTGTTGTATGATCTGGGTTGGATCTCACTGCCTGCTTGAAGTATTCAGTTTGCTGGGATATTTTCCTTTCTTCTCTTCATCCAGAGACTCACTTTGTCACACAGCCATGTGAGGCTGCGTGGCTTACCTTTCTCATTTCCTGCGTTCTCTGGTGATGGGGGATTTGTTGACATTTTCTACAACCCGGTTGCTCTTATGAATCAGAAACTAGATTTCAAGCTCCAGCACTCTCAGAGTTAAGCTGAATTGAAAAAGAGAGAAAAAATAAGTGGGGAAACAAAGATTTAGAATAAAAGGCTACTTGTAAGAATAAAGCAATGCTAGCCCCCCAAACACAAGTTTGTAGATACATGACACACCTGCTTACACCAAGAGAGACTGTCCTTTCAGAATTTTCTGGATCCATGCTCTATTTTTTTCCTCACCTCCCAAGTAGGAAACCAGCTAGTAAATTTATCACTGGGCTCATGGAAATCATCATCCTGACTCTGTGGTTACTTATACAAGAAAGACATCCCTTGCACATAGGAAAACTTTAAAATCCCTACGGCAATTTCATGGCTTAAAATGGAAGTGAAACCACTTACTTGGAATGCCTTTGTCTCTGTGTCTGTCAATGACAACAAAAGTTTTACATTTTGGAGGATGAAAAGCTCTTTACAAGCTATACCTGAATCCACTGTCCATTATGAATTGCTTAGCTGAGATTCGTCCATAAAGGAAGGGTTTAGCCACATGTGGCCTGTACGGACATGCAGAGTGTGGACGCCAAAGTCAGTCCAGAGGCTGTGCAAGGCCCTCCCTTTATGTTCAATGAGACTGCGTTCGCACACACAGATGTCCATCCTGAGTCCAGTTTCTGCTACTGAGTACAAGGATATTTTCTGACTTGTCCACACATTGGAGTTTTGTAATTACGGTTGGGTTTTCTTTTATCTTGCTCTACACGGAAAATAAAATTGTGATTTAGATAGTTTGGTCCCAGAGGCCCTGTCTGCGCTCAGCAAATGGTTCCATGTCATTCCCTGCATCACAATCTGGGAGCCACCGAGCTTGGCTGTGGTTAATCCTCTGAGCCTGTTAATAAGCTTAGGAGCACGTTCATTGAAGGCTGACGCGTTAGGCACAAACAGGGAGAAAATATCTACTGGGGGAAGCTGAATTGGTTTTAATCATCTGCTAATCACCAGTAATGAGACCTACTCTGGGGAAGAAAAGAAAAACAGATAGTCAGAGGGCGGTTTTGTTCTTTACAGCAGAGTAACACGGAATGAGAGGGCAGCTGTGATTAGGAAAGAAAGGATAGAAAGAAAGAAGGGATTTGGCCAGAGCAGATGAAGCGTCCTCTGTGGCACTCTGTTTTGTTAGCTGAGTGTTTCTTTCATGCCGTCTCTGAAACTCAGATCTCACGGCCCACCTCCAAGATGCTGCTTCTGGAAGAAAGGAACTCACTTGTGGCTGTCATCTCGCCCTTGGCCTGGGCTCCTCCAGCCCTCCAGCAGAGCACTTTACCAAGAATCCTCCCCTGAGGAGGGAAGAAAAGGGACAGCAAGGGAAGCTGTCCATTGGAACAAAAATGAAGAGCGGTGTGTAGAGAAGGGATCGTGGAGAAAGATGGGGTGACAAGCACCGTGATCCCTTGTCATGAGACGTGAGGCCTGACCAGAAAGCAAGCAACAGTTTCAAAATGGTCAGTCCAAACAAAATTGGGTAGACAGTCTTATCATGTCCAAGGCTTTGGTGTTTTCAGAACTTCCAGCATGAAGATGACCTGGCCACCGTTTTGACTGCTATTATTTCAGACGTTTCCTTCAAAATTCAAAGCCCTGGGCTAGAGAGATGGCTCAGCGGTTAAGGCACTTGCCTCTAGTGCTTAAGGCCCCCTGTTCAATTCCCTAGTACCCACATAAGCCAGACCCACAAGGTGGTGACCCTGGTTCTCTCTCTCTCTCTCTCTCTCTCTCTCTCTCCTTAAAAAAAATAAATAAAATATAAAAAAAAGAAAAACCAAAATTCAAAGCCCTGCAGAGGGTAATATTATCAGGTATATCAGGTGGGTTGGGAGGCCTGTGCCACACTGGACCCATGTTCACTCTCTAGAACCGTTTGTACTCAAATGACTATACTTGTAGTAGTGGTTTTGCTATCCACTATTTACCTCTTCTTCTTCAAACTCTCCTGTGTTGTGTGCCAGGGAAATCTCCTGAGCACAGCATAGCAGACCTTTACTCCCAAGCTCCCCCATCCTAAGCTCAAGAACACTTATCAGCTCTGTTCCTATCACCCTGCCCTCCAGTTCTGTCAATGACTGGCCCAGCTCTTCCCGTCTCCCACCTTTCCTCCACCCATGGGCCTTCTACTTCTGCCAATGAGAGGCCTTCTTGATCCCTGTATGGTTGCCATAAGTAGTGTGGTCTCTAGCTATGTCACTTGCTGACTGCTTTGTAATTGTGCTGTTTTCTGGTGAGGAAGTGTGATGCCCTAGTCTAAAATATCTTCCGTTTCTTTGAGCTTTGTGGTAATGTGTCCCCAAGTACTGTGGCTCACTAACCGTGTTGTCTTCCATCTTAACACAGGGCCAGGGCTACTTATCTTCTTCTCTGCATCGACCTCCCGTCTAACTAACACACAACCCATAGGAAGTTCTGCATGCATTGCAATAGAGTTTAAGAACTTTTGTGGAAGAGATCCAATGACAATTTTAGTATTTTGAGGTCAGGTAATATAGCTCACACCAGTAATCCTAGCAGTTGAAGGCAGAGGCTAGACAGTAAGATACTGTCTCAATTTTCTTAAAAAAATAGTGTTCTGTAAGAATATAAGCAGTATAGAATGAATATAAGAAAAAAAAGTTGCATGTTCAGATTTACTTTGACTTGTCAGGTATCTATATTCATTATTACAGCTGTTGGGACAAAAAACAGAGTAGAATTACACAACATCTTTTGGGTAAAACACAAAACACAATGCACATGGCATTGTCTGAGTCATCATTTTTACATCTCTTACCAGCTGCCCTCAGGTGCTGTGAACGAAATCATGATGCAGCAGCACCCAAACACTGTGACTTGGGGGAGCTCACAGTTCAGAAGGGATAACAACTTTCCCATTGTCCATGCTGGTGCTGCAGTAATCTCAGATCACAGATGTCCCAGATCCTGAGGAGATGGGGTTCTCCTTGGCAGCAGCATCTTTTGGAGAAACAGCTTCAGAGAGGACATGAAGACACCATCATGGGGGCAAGAGTTGGGGTCTCCAAGTCGAGGAAGGGTGGTAGCACTGGGAGAGAGAGGAGGTGAGCGTACTGTAGAATAGGCTGGGCTTGGGTCCTGAAGTTACATAAGTACATGGTGGATTTAGTTCTAAGTTGTACCTGAGCCTTGTGAGCAAATCAAGTGAAAGATGCAAAAGCAATTTTACCTTCTCTTTGCATCTGCCCACATGAGTTATTCTGTGTTCTATGAATTGAGAATCCATTGGGCCTGCTTCCCTGAAAGGGCCAGTCTAGTGTACCCACCCAGACATTTTAAATGGTGGATTCAGTATGGGAGAATAGTGATGTCTCAGTATTTATGTAACTGTTGCCATCAATTTTCAATATCAAGAAAAGTTGAGAAGGAAAGTTACCAAATTCTTTTTTAAAGTATTATTGTAGTCAACCTTCTCGTTGCTGCAACAAGATCCCCACCAAAGGCAGTTGATGGAGGAAAGGGTTTATTTTGGCCTCATGGGAAAGGATGAAGGAGGATGTCATGAACCAGCATGTACAGACGCAGCCTCTACTACATGATGAGAAGACATAAAGGTGAGAGATGCACCCTACTGATCTTACTCTTTTTTTTTTAATTTAACTAGTTTTTAGTGCTGAAGATTAAACCTAGGGCCATGTGAATGAACTGCATCCCCAGTCCGTATACAGAGATGGAGATGTAGAATTTCGACAGAGTCTTTCAAAGTTGCCTAGGCTACTCTTAATCACCCTCTCAATCCCAGCTTGACTTTGATGTTGTGTCAACCAGAGTCTCCTCTGTGTGTCTTTCACATCCAAAGCCTTCATTTCCATGTCCGTAAAATAGTGATTCAAAACATCTGTTCTGCCAACGTTTATGTGTGGTGAAGCTGTGAGGCAGTCCTATGAAGAACATGCTGAAAGTAAGCCTAGTAAGGGAAGGTGTTGGAAAGAGAGTTGATGTCACTGGAAGTGAACCAAGGGAAGAGCAGAGGCCCTGTGTGAGCGAGGTGGCCGAGCAGGGCCTCCGGGGAGCTTCCGGAGATCCAGTACATGACAGAGGGTTTCCTCTGCCTGACACAGCTGGCCTTGACCTTGAAAGCTGTGTGGTTTCTCTGGAGGGCTTAAATTGTGGACAGTCACATTAATTTGAAGTCTTCAATTAGAAATGTCTCTCAGGCAATAACGTAGACAATGTTCATGAAGATGGAAGTAAATTACAAAACTGAGCAGAACTAAGGAACCTGAGTCCTACAGGACCCGCTGAATGATGGATATGAGTGACTCCAGCTTTTTGACCAAAGCAACTGCTAGGATGATGGCGTTTCTATTTAATTTGTCTGTGGGGAGAATAAGTTGAAAGGCGTATTCATTTATATCTATCATTGTCACTGAGTACCTGAGGTGGAGTGCTTTATAAAGAAAGGATATTTATGAGCTTATAATTTTGGAAACAGAAAATCTTTCTTTCTTTTTCTTTTTTTTTTTAATTTTTGGTTTTTAGAGGCTCTTTCCCAGGTTGACCTGGAATTCACTATGTAATCTCAGAATGGCCTCGAACTCACAGCAATCCTCTGACATCTGCCTCCTAGTGCTGGGATTAAAGGCCTGCACCACCACACCCGGCCTGGATGTTTTTCCTAAATCAAGTTCAGACTCTGGTAAATAAAGGGCTTCATGTCTACTTCACATCACTACCTCAGACCCTGGAGGAGGGCATCATGGCGGGAACACAGGTGACACAGAGGAAGAGCATGGCGGGGCTAGTTTTGCCACCTACTCTTGCAGATATTAATGTATTCCTTAAGACCAGCATGAATTCCTTCGGAGAGGTGTGTCTTTAGTGACTTAGTGACTTGTACTAAGCCCTGCTTCTTACAGGTCCCACCTCTTAATATTGATGGAGAAAGCTACCTTCTTTTAGGCTTTTAGGGACAGAAGCTCACAGAGGGAACAAGGAGATGCCATTCTGTCCAACACTGAAACTAGGGTCTGGTCCTGTCTCTCCAGGATGCTGTGACACACTCAGCGGGAACTTTCTGCTGCTTCTTTAGCTCAGCTTCTCTGGTCCAGGTCGGCTCTCCGAGTCCATTAAATAATCAGATCTTGACTCCTCCTGGGACATCTTGATCTGAACCAATCAGGTCTCCCGAGCCTGATGACAAGGCTCACCCTGTGTGGATGTGGGAACCATATAGAGGAGGTTACCTCCAGAGCCCAGTCCTCTCTCTCTCGTCCTCCACTCTCCTGCCTGTTCTTCTCTTCCTTTTTCTGTGACCTGGCCTGAACATCCACGTAAGTTTGTCCCTCCTTCAGGGGACCAGCATGGCTGGGAAGGGGAGGGCACTTGTCTTGACTTTGGTATTTGTCTTCTTGCCTTCTATCTGTGTCATGCTTTGGGGGTATCTTCTTACTTGGATTATAGGAAAGATTTATCTTTGATCTCTGAGTCCTTCGCTATTTCTCAGTCCTCTCTGCTCTGTTACTTGAAGGGGCTTCTATTTCTGGTCTTCCACATGTGTGGGAAACTGCTCCAGCCTTTTCCTTTCAATTTTCTCTAAATAAACCTCACAAGTTGTGATTTCTACATAAATAAATTTAATAATTCATAATATATCCTTCTGAAGCCCAATTTATTAACTCTTTGTTTAAAATAGGATAAGGACCCAAAACAAGTGCTTTTTATCTTGAAATTCAACCAGTGGAAATAATAAGCACAGAATAACACAGTCTATGTAGCCATGTCACTATAAATAATAATTTCTTGCATAATTAGCCATTTTAACTTCTTTTTGATTTTTATTTCTCTATTGCTACATGAAGCCAATCAAAGGAGAGTAAACTTCAGTTTTTCAATCAGTACGCCTAAAAGTGGGTACTATGGTTAATTTTACTGACTTGTTTAAATGATTCATTCTTATAAGAATCAGGTGGCATTATGTATGTGACATAGAATTCTGAAAAGAGTATTGTATGGTATATTTATAAATACTATAAAAATATTGTTTCATGCATTCAGAAATGGTTGTTAAAACTCTCCCAAGTGGTGCGAACTTTGAGGCCCATACTTTATGTTGAGCCTTACTTACCAGCATAGAATCTTTTGTAGGGTGGATGGCAAATTTCAAGTTCTTTTCCATTTGGAAGTAATTGACAGATCATCGTAGTTCTGACTTTCATATGGTGATATGTGTTCACTTTTAAAATTAATGTTACCACTCCTTTCACCATGCACTAAAATCAACTCCAAATGGATCAGAGACCTCAATATGAACCATACAACCCTAAACACCATGGAAGAAAAAGGAGGAACCCTACATGAGATAGGAGTAGGGAATAAGTTCCTGAGGAAATCTCTGGTAGCCCAGGAAGTGCAACAGTCACTTAACCAATGGGACCTGATCAGGCTCAAAAGCTTCTGTACAGACAAAAACACCGTACTCAGAGCCAATAGAATCCCTTCAAGCTGGGAGATGATTTTTGCCAGCTACAACTCAGACAGAGGCCTAATTTCCAGAACCTACAGAGAACTAAAAAAAAAAAATAATAACAAAAACTCCAACTGCTCCCCCACAAAATGGGGCACTGATCTCAACAGAGAATTCACAGAGGAAGAAACTCATATGGCCTTTAGGCATCTGAGAAAGTGCTCAGCATCCTTAAACATCGGCGAAATGCAAATAAAAATCACAATGAGATTCCACCTTAAACCAGTCAGAATGGCAATCATAAAAAAAAAAAAAAAAACAATAATTGCTGGCAAGGATGCGAGGGAAAAAGGAACCCTCATTCACTGATGGTGGGATTGCAAGCTTGTTCAACCGCTTTGGAAAGCACTGTGGAGACTCATCAACAGAATGGACATAGAGCCACCAATGGACCCAGCTATCCCTCTACTAGGCATCTACCCGCAAGATGTCACTTCTCAGGAGAGAGACATTTGTGCAACTATGTTTATAGCAGCTCAATTCATAATAGCCAAGAATTTTGGAATCAACCAAAATGCCCTTCCATGGAGGAATGGATAACAAAACTTTGATGTATTTATACCATGGAATTCTATCCAGCTGAAAGGAAAAATGACATATCAAAATTTAAGAAAAAATGGTCTGACTTGGAGCAGATCCTACTAAGAGATCTCTCAAAAGAACAGAGAGCCTGGGCTGGAGAGATGGCTCAGCTGTTAAGGCACTTGCCTCCAGTGCTTAAGGCCCCGGGTTCAATTCCCCAGGACCCACATAAGCCAGACCCACAAGGTGGTGGCCCTGGTGTTCTCTCTCTCTCTCTCTCTCTCTCTCTCTCTCTCTCTCTCTCTCTCTCTCTCTCATATTTTTTTATTTTTTTTATTTTTTTCATATTTTTTAAAAAAAGAACAGGGAGCCAAACACCACATATTCTCCCTCATATGCTGTCCTTAACCAGGCTAATCGTAAACTACATGCAGACCAGTAGAAAGAAGTGAGAGGTTATGAATGAGGGGAGAATAGCTTAAGCATGAGGCTAAACCAAAATGGGTTCAAAATTATAAAATCCTCATGAACACACTGTAACCTATTGAGCAAGTAGTGGGCATCACCTGGCAGGAGGGGCCCTGACAACCCCTAGTCCCAGTCACTGGTTCCTTTCCTCACTGAGCTGTTGACCAAAGTAACCCAAGAGGTCCCAAAAACAAGACAGGATTCTATCAAGGCTCTGGAATGCCCACCCCAGGCCTGAGGCAAAACCCTGTTGCTGAAGAAACCACAGAAAGCCATCAATCAGCACCCTTCAAGGTCCAGAATGGTAACCAGCCCCCAGATGGCAGTTAGTTCAGTGCTGGAAGGCACTGCATAAGCTTCCAGGGGAAGTTGGTCAATGACAGCTGGAGCAAACAGAGACCACTGACATGAAACACAGTCTGCTGCCATGAGTAGGCTGACCACACTTCCTACAGGGAGAGAACAGTGAACCAAGAAAGGAGCACTTGTGCAATGGAGGAGCCAAAGCCTGGGGGAGGCAATCAACAGCTTTTAAATTCGGGGGGACCCCTTAACTGGAACTGGGGACTTAGGGCGATAGGCACTGGGAGCCGGACTCTTGGGTCCCCAATGAGAGATGCACTATATGAGCGATTGATGGGGAGGCTACTAAAACTAGAGTCTAGCTAATTCAGAAATGTGTATCTCAGTTAACCGATACTGATCTCACTCTCCGATGGAGATTCTGTTTGTATTTTTCAGAAGGCAGTGATAGAGCTATGGCTCATCCAGCCCTACCAATGAACTGCAGGCCGATAGCTCACCTTCTTGCAAAAGATGAGCCACCCCAGACCTACCGTGGAGGATCCATATGGAACCCCGAAGAGAATGATGGGATGAACAAGTGACCCAAAGCCACAGCCAATCAGTCAACACAGGATAAACCAGTGAGACAGAAACCAACGATTTTTGACACAACCTAAAGCAGAAGTACAGAGACCCATAAGTCTTCAACAATAGAACAGCCTTAATACTCACCCACTACAACTCAGGAAACTGAGCAGAAGAGGGGGCTGAAAGATTGTGAGAGTCTTGGTGGAGGAGAATATCCAGAAACATAGCTCCCCTCAGTAACAACACACTAGGGCCTGTGGAACTGGGCTGACTCCTAGGCTGTCCACGGTCCCCTGCCCCAAGGACTGATCCAGATGGCTCACAGAGGAGGATATCCAGCTGATTGGGGATGGGGAAGAGGGAAATTGGGGAATTGGGAATAACAACTCATTGTTTGCCCATTAAATAATGTAACTCATTATGGACAATAAAATTAATATTACCATAAAGAAAAGTTTTAACTAAAGCAAATGGAAGTAGCATCTTAAGTTCCATTGCTATGATGGAATTAATGTGCTTTTAAATACATATTTATCACTGGAATACTAAACAAAAATTTAAATAAACCCAGCTAATTGTTGGAAGAAGGCATTTTATCTAGTTACTTTAGGATGTGGTGTGATGGTAATTTCAAATTTAGGAGTTGCCTTAACAGTTAACAGAATATGCATTTTCTGGAATGTCTGCAGTGGAGGCAGTTTATTAGGAGTTTCTACAGGTGTTTTTAAATAGAGAAAACATGTGAATTTAAAATATGAACCACCCTGTCAGGTTTCAGTTTGTTTTGCTTTGGTTGAGTTGGTGTGTGCTCATCACCCATCAGTTATTGTGACGGTGTTTATTCTATATGAATATTGTTGCAAGTTTGTTTGGGAAAATGTAGCTAAACATTTCACTGGCCCAAGTCTGCACAAAAAGCACAATTCTATTGCTTTGTCTTTAAAAAGAAAAAAAAATAGACCAGTCATTAAGTCATTGCTTTTACAAAAAATAGGATAAGGACCTAAAGTTGGAGTTCACAAGTTTGGAGGACCCCTCCTGAGCCCCAAAATTCTGCATCAATGTCACCACAATGGGGAGCAAAGCTCTAACACATGAAGCCTTTCAGGGAATAAAGAAACTGAATGATAGCAAGTGCGAAGAAGAAGTGAGTTATGAAAACCCAGGAGAGAGGACCACAGTCTTGAAGGGATGGTGTTGGGATTAGAAAAAGCATGGATAGCAGCCTATGCTTTCACAATTTCCAGACAGGTCTGAAATCCTGATGGGATGGATGCATGAGAGCAGGGTCTGATAGCCATGGTGCTGGTAAGCGTGAGGGCCCAGTGAGAGCCAGGGACGTCCAGGAAGCCTTCCAAAGGAAGTGGTGCTGAGAGGGTCATGGTGCATCAAAATCACTCCCAGCTTATGTACAGTGAGGAAAGAAAATTAAGTAAGGCTCAACATTCCAGGACAGCGATAAGTAAAAGATGGACAGAGGAAGCCAAGCTGACCAGGAATGAAGGCGAGGGAAAAGTCAGTGGAGAACGAGTTATTCAGTGAAAGGTGCTGGGCTTTAGTTCAGCAAACGTCCCTCTGAGAAGACGAGGTTATCTCAGCGTTCACCACTGAGGCAAAAAGCCTGGTCAATTTAAGTGCCAAATACAAATTAATTGAATAAACGTCCTAGTATCATACTTTGTTCATTAAGGGCCACCTTTAATAGCCTCCACACTTGCCCTATATTCTACTCTAAATAGAACTAAATAATTGATTATTATTTATTGCTTGTGTGTATGTAATGTGGTGTAAGTGCAGGGTGATGTGTGTGGTGTGTGCGGGTGTACATGCTCTTTGGGGGGTCATGTGCTCACCTGTGCTGCTGGAGCGGAACATTGGGTTCCTGCTCCATCGTGCTCTTGCCCCTTCTTGTTGGAGCCAGAGTCTCTTACTGATCCTGGAGCTGGTACTTTCCATGAGCCCACGTGATTCCCTGGACTAGGCTCCCTTGGTGGGACTGGGTTGCAGATACATGTGGCCCGATTCAGTTGTCTCTGTGGGTTCCAGAAATTTGAACTCTGGCAACTTCAGGCCCTCTTGTTTGCACAGGAAGTGCACTTAACCACTGGGTCATCTCTATCCCCAGAAATTAAATTCTTGATCCAGTTATTCTAAACCTGTTTCATTATGCTTTTTACCCTAAGGCTTCTGAGATTCTCCATAGACCTAAATATTTGCGTGAGTTGGCAGAGGAATATGCAGTTCTGTATATTTGAATGTATATATGTGGGTTGGAGTAACATGCAGAAACTGAATTATTTCCATATTCGTGAAATAGAGACTGTGGTGGTTTGAATATAAATGTTTCCATAGCCTCAGGTATTTTAGTAAGCTTCCTACTTGGTCCCCAGCTTGGTGGAGACTTTGAGGTGGAGCCTTGCTGTGGGAAGTGTGCCATGGGCTTGAGGAGTCCAGCCCTACTCTGTGTTCAGAAGCAGCTCCTGCTTGCAGGGACATTGTCTCTCTGCTCTGGATGTGTGATAAAGTGCATCTCTTCACCATGTGAGCCTGAAATGAACCCTTTCCTCCAATAAGTTGCTTCTGGTTATGTATTTTATCTCAGCATTGCTAAGTTAGCTTTAGATGCTGACTAAAACAAGGAGAAATAGAAATAACAGTGATGTTTTATTTTATGTATGAATGACCATATGGCTTTATGAATTAAATATAATCCAACACTGAAAAAGGTTTCCTATGTAACTGTTCTGAAAGGTGGTGGGAACTTTAAGAAGTAGAGTCCAGCGGAGAATTAAAACTGCCTTTGTGCAGAAATTAGTGCTGGCCTCACAGAGCGAGTTTGCTTTTCGATTCTGAGACTCAACAATGGCAAATACCATTGCCATGCCCCAAGCTCCATAGCCGCCCACCAAACCAAACTCCTCCCCATGGGGGAGTACTTGCACATTTGATTGACAATAAATAACCTCAAAACCCACAGAAACACAAGGAGTTCAGCTGGAACAGCCCACGCCACACCTTTATGGCCCCCATCCCATCTACAACTTTTTCAACGATGCATTTATTTCCTTCTTAGCTCACAGTGAAAGATTTCTGGAATGTACACAGGTGACTTACTTTGTTTTTCAGGCTTAAGTAAAAATAACGACTTACTTCTGAGGTTTCCTTGGCTCTGACTTCTATGACAAAGGAGCGCCGCAATGGGCAGTGGCCGTGGCCACTGTCCCTCACCCTGCCTTCGCTTTCCTCTCGACTCTGCCAGTGCGTCTGCCTTCGCGTTTTATCTTTCTGTCTCCAGACTTATTAGCATACTTTGACAGACTAAAAGGCTAAGGTCAAACCAACAAACCCCTAAAGAAATACTGCCAATTATTATCATATGTTTTTTAAATACTTTGTTCTTCAAAGAATTTAACAAGGAATAAAATTTAACTTTGTCTCCCAAGAGTTGTTTTAATACTATATTAAAAAATTAATGTCCTTAGCTTTCTGTATTTTATTTTTCAAAGAACAATAAGCGGACCCAGGGCAGCAGGAAGGATCATCTGTAAATCTAAGAGGCTCCTTCCAAAAGTGACACGCCAAAGAGCAAGTCTTATTTTGCCACAGGGAGACGAGCTTACGTGAGCCTTGAAGTCTCTTGTGCAGAACTATTATGGGAAGTGGAACTCACAACCCTGAGTGATGAGTGGTGTTAGGACAAGGCCAGTTGGGTCCAGATCCTGTTCTCGACCTTCTGATGATCAAGGGCATCATATATTTTCTCTGTCCTTCCCTTTCCTGATCTGGTGTCAGCAATGCCCACCACGGTTATGGGGAAGGAGTGTGGACGTGTCAGCCAGCATGGAAGAGTGCTGGGAAGTACAGACTTGTTTGCTCAGGATGCTTCGTTCTTACCTAGCTTTGTCTTTACTCAAAGAGATTGGCCAGTTAGATGCTTAGACTGTTCACTCTCTGAAGGAAGTGCCAACACTCTGCAAAGTCTTCCAGAAGTGAATCAGTCCATCTTCGGCAGACAGCGTTCATTAGAACAGACCTCAATCTCAGTCCAGCCTGCACAGAGCGAGGCCAAGAGAAGGTCACAAATGGAGATGTCCAGGCTCTGTCCACCCATCAGATTTTTCAAAAATCAATTTCCAAGATGATAATTGAGTGGCTTCTGGCGCTGCCCCTCAGATGCCCGCACAAGGCTTGTCGATGAGCAGCGGGGTGTGACCAAGTGGCCCCTAGTGTGGAGACAGAGTGAGGCTGAGGGAGGAGTTGGAGGGTAGAAAACTTGGAGTGGGAGTTGAACAATGAGCCTGGAGGGAGAGGGAAAAGGAAGGAGATAAAACATTAAACTTGAAAGCTAATTATTTGACATATTTTGAAAGATAAGAACAGGATAGCCTCCAAGTAAGAGGCATCTAATAGCTCAGAAAGTCTCCAGCGAAGTTATTCACTACAGGTGAAAGGCCAAATTACCAGATCAAGTGGCTACATTATCAAAAATTATTCTATTGATTTCAGTGAGGTGCATCTTCCCGCGATGATTACCACCGTCTCAAACCTCCTTTCCTGCTGATTTGGAGCAAGTGGCACCGTCTCCACATTTCAAGTTGTTCAAGATGTATTCACATGTGTAGATAAGCACAGGTCTGCCTGCTGTGAGAGACGATCAGACAGCCAGGCAGGCCAACAGGCTTCTCAGGGCCAGCATCTCTGTCACCGTTAAGAGATTGTGTGATGGGGTATCTTCTGCACCAGAAACATTCTGACTTCTGGACATTTCCTGCAAGCGGTCTTACTTTGGGAAACTGTGCTTAGCAGTCAGTGGGACTGTCGAGATAGACTGGCAATGTATCAATTTCACATCTACAACCCAATAGGGACATGTTTGAGTTTAAATTTAAGGTGGGGGGAGAGCTGGGGATAAAGACACGTGATAGAGAACTTGTCCAATAGATGCAAAGCTCTGCCTTCCATCACCAGCACCACAAGATAAATAAATAAATTTAAAGGCAAGGGAACTGGGGAAAGAGGTGTTTGTTTCTGATTTTCTGCAGACTGTCAACTGCCCTCGATGTCTGAGGAAGACGGTGATAGAAAAGAGCATTCGGGAGAACAAAGGTCCATCAAATAAAAACGGGCTGACTCCTTGCTCTGCACATTCTTCCCAAATAAATGACATGTTCTCCCTACAAGATGGAAAATAATGCCATTTTAATTGTTCATCTAGATTGCTCTGCTAGTGGTCTCTTTGGACGTGGGAGTTGGATGGACAGTTTCCACTTGCAGTGATACCAGGGTAATGAATTCAGTGTATATCCTCTCTCCTCTGAGCAGCAAAACTCACATGCCTATTTCCTGGCTCCTGTTCTTGGATTCACAGTTGGTTAATGTAAAACCAGGCTGACACAGAGCGTCTTGCAGTTTATGTTTGAACCAGAGCCAAGAGAAAGCACATTTCTGGTGTTGGTGAACTTCCACCCCCATGGGCCTGGAGAGTGCTATTGTGTCCATGAAAAAAGCAGGAGGCAGGGTGGTGTGGCGAACTTTAAGCCAATTATCCCTGCCTGTGCCCTTCCCTGGCCTCCTCCTTCCGGGGACTCCTCAAGCTGATGCCGAACATATTCAAATCTTCCCCTAAAAGGTTTAGTCTAGGTTGCTTCTTCAGTACTGTTTGAACATTAAATATGCAAATAATCATCATTACACTTCCAACAATTACACATGTTTGCGAGCACCGTGTCAAGTGCTGGCAGCGGAGCAATCATTTGTAAAGACAAATATTCCATTCCAAGAGATGTCATGCTGCTTAGAAGATTCCTTTCTGTATTAGTAGCCACACTGCTGCTTCATAAAGTGTGCAAATGAACGTGAAAGTGCTGCCAATAGCTGCCAGGCCCCTCCCCTCCGCAGAGCAGGTGCCAATCACCCATCCCCAGCAGCCTGCGCCCCAGGGGGCCACAGACTCCCACAAGTCCCAAGAGGAGGCCAGTGGCCCACTCCCAGACCCCACCCCCTGCCATCCCTCCTCTCTTGGGGTGGGGGGGCACAGGCCTTCAGAGTACTTTAATTCCTGATTTCTGGGTATAGCTTCATGTGTAACTGATTCATCAGTTGTAGCTCAGAAGTGATGTAAAAAGCCACTGAAACCTCAGGCCTTTGTCACGGCAGGCAGCCCTCCTTCCCAAGCATTCTCATCTCCTTGCCTTTTGTTTTTCCTTCTCTCCTTCCCTTTCCTTGCTCTTGGCTTTCCCCTCCCAGGTTTCTCATGCAGTTATGGATAATTGTCACCATATTTACTTTTATCGCATCCAAAGTGGTGGCTCAGAGGGGCTGGACTTGAGTCCCCTACTAATCTTGGCTTCTCCAGAAGTAGGAAAATCCCAAGTCTTGCAAGGACCAATTGATAACCCGTGTGCTTCTTTTCCATGAAAGACGGATGGCTCTGGCAAGCTTGGAAGACTGCAGATAATGGGATTGACTTGGTACTTAAATCTCAGTGAACCAGGACAGCATAAGTAATTAGTGAATCGGATCCATCCCGGGGCGCTAATGATGGCTAAGTCTGCCCCCACGCCATTCTGCAAACAGCAAGGGGCACATCCATCTCAGGCAGATAAAAACCAAGGGGACACTGCTCACAGACACCATTTATTCCTTCTTTAGTGCACAATTTATCCTAGAGGGGGAAAAATCTAATTTTCCTCAAGCGATACCCAGAAGAACAAGTGACCATGCTCCCACCAGAGTTCATTTTGATCACAATACTGCTCCTGTTTTTAATTAAGAAAGGCTAATTAAGAGAAACTCTACATTTATCTTCTTATCTACTTGTCAGCACAGACTCTCAGACATTACCTATATTTGTTTACAATCTGGTTACTGGCTTTCTATCAGAGAGCCAGACAACAGGCTTGGTTTATATTAAAATTTGTGGCATGATAAGGATTTGGACAGTGTTGTTGGATGTTGACTAACCAACCACAAAGATAACTTTTGGGGCACTGGAACTGAGTTTACAAACACACATGCACACACACACACACACACACACACACACACACACACACACACACACAAAACCCACTGGCTACACCAGGCAGCTTTGCTTTTCCTCAATCCAAGTGTTTTTCCCAAATCCAAATGCACAGACTGGCCTTCTCTCTCATTTTTCCTTTGCCCCAGAGTGATGGCACTTTATCAGGATAATTTGGATAAATGCCTTTCCACGGTTTCACTTATCCTCCCGGCAAGTGTGATCTTGACAAATATCCAGACAAGACAAATGATATCGTATTTCCCTCACACCTAGGTTCCAAGTGCCCCTTGCGTTTTTGTCATCGTTGTGATTTGTGTTTGTTCTTTTCCATCTGATTTGATCAACATTCTTAACCATAAGAATTGCTGCAAAGTCCTCCTTCCTTCAGATGACCTAGGAGCCCCAAAAGAAAAAGTAAACACCTGTAGCTATTGAATTTCAACTAAAAATTTATCGATAATCATAGTAAGGAGTGTGACAATTATATGAATTTTCCTCAGAACTACCTGTGCCCAGCTTTGCCGTGGCAAAGAGAATTGAAGCCTCCTCTGTGGTCAGCTCTGTGGTCAGCTCCAGCCCATCTCTCCCATCACAAGTGCCTTTCTGCTCCTTAGAAGCCAAAACAAGATAAATCCACGTAATGGCTCACTAAGAAGTTTCCTAACAACTCATTTTCTTCTCCAGCCTATCCACCAACACTTGGAATCTTCTTACATGATTCCTAGCTCCTGAGCACAGGACATCTCAGAAGGCATGCTCCTGTGCACGCAGTGAGCTCCGCTGTCAGCAGAGTGTCCTGTCAGAGGTGGGTTTCCTGAAACCCTTCTCCAATGTTCAGTGCTTAAAAAATGGAGCTTGCTCTCGAGATCTGAAACTGACTAGGATGCTTTCACTTAGGATAAAGAGGCAGGATCTCATTGAGAAGAGTATGGTGTTCATGGTGGTGAGAAAACTCGCTCTTCCTGGTACCCAATAAGTACTGATTTAATGCTTGTCCTAAATACAGGTTTTTCTAGTTTAACTTGACTTTTATGTTTAAAAGATGCCAGCTCATAGGAATAGGCCCGGCTCAAGCGGTCCAACCTATCTCCCTTGAACAAAAGAGTGTGCTCAGCTGTAATCTCATACATGCAAGTATGTGTATGACATAGATATTAATTGTCAATATATAGCTTTATTCCAAAAATGATTTGGTATTTTAATTCATTTCCACTTCTGCCAAGGAGTAATGTAAACTGATAAAAAACTACTGTTTTTCACCACATCATCCCTATGTATGTCTACCCATTGTTATATGAAAAAATTTAAGACATGTATCTTACCATTATTTCAGGAAAACTAGTGATGTGTTCAAATATTATTTTTACATTTTAAAAAGAGTGCTATGTAAAAAAAAAAGAAGTCAAGCTGAGAAAATTGCATTAATTCCTTGGGCAAAGTGACACTTAGGTATTTTAAAAGATAATTGGTATGTCCACATTAGCTAAGAAAACCCTTTCCATTAAAAAAGTTGCAAGAGCTGGGCATGGTGGCACACGCCTTGAATCCCACCACTCAGGAGGCAGAAGTAGGAGGATCGCCGTGAGTTTGAGGCAACCCTGAGACTACAGAGTAAATTCCACATCAGCCTGGGTGAGAGCAAGACCTTACCTCAAACATCAACAACAATCTTCAAAGCCATATATATATGAATATGTGACCCTTAACACTCCAGATGTGTCCTAAGTAATGTGCCATTAACCCATTTTGTCCTTGTGTGAGCATTATAAGGATGCTTATACAAACTACATCATCACAAGGTATATATTTTAATGGGAACACTGAGGTGTAGTTGATCTGCCATTCAAGGAAACATTGCTACGTGACTCGTAAATTAATTATGATTGTAAACTGGCTATTTACTGCTGATTGCTAGGATGTGAATTCTAGCCTCTCCACTCATTAGCTGCATGCTTTGGATGCTCTCTGTCACTTAATTTCTTCTGTAAAATGGGGATAAGGCTAATAATATTTGCCCCTGGTAGTATTAAGTCAGTTTGTTCATGTAAAATGCTCAAATAGTATCCATTAAGCAGAGAAAAAAGTGTTTTAAAGAAAGTTGTGTCTTACAAGGTAAAATTTAATTTCTTCATACATAAAGATTTTATATTTCTACCAAAATGCATTGTGTATTGAGAAGAGTTGTGATGCAGACAGCATTTGTGCAGTCGGTGTTCTTCAGAAGTTCTCCCCTGGTATTAGGTTAGAGATTTTTAAAGGTCCCCATCAGGGCTGGATGGCTCTACATCTCCCATGGGCCTGGTGTGTGGTTTTGTCCAGGCACCTTGAGGTAGACCCCAACCTGCCCACCAGAACAGAGAAATGCCTCATCAATGTGGCCTATGTGCTTTTCAAAAAAGCACACAACTGGCATTAAAATATGTGACTTTCTCTTCATTTGGTGCCCACCATGAATGCATTACTGGACCTACTGGAAGAGTACATTTAGGAAACGAATTTAAGCTTGTCTCAATATTTCCTTCTGGCCAAAGGTAAGTGGTTGAAGTCAGTGTCTTAGCTAATAATTTCCCATTTTAATTTTTGTCTGTATTTAAATGTCCCTCCTTTTACTTCTAGTGAATACGAAGCACTGAAACGCTTTCCTGCTTTTCGGAGTGGATTCGATCTTAGCATCACAAGAATTGTAAATATCTTGAGATTCTCAAGGACAAAAATGTCCTCTGGAATTTTGGATGTCTTTTGGCATAATGATTCTCTTGCTTACCAAGCTTCCTTATTTTCCAGCTCGAGATACTTCCCAGAAGAAGTTTGGACTTCCATGACTCCATTGTGCTTTGAAATTCCCCAGCCCCAAGGGGAGGGTTCCTTTGATTCAGGCGAAAACCGAGTCTTTAAATGGGATGCGTGGCGGGCGGAAGAGCCACTCTGCAGGGCGACGGAGAAGCCAAGAGAATGGGGCAGAGAGGATTCAATGAACTTCAGGGCCATTTCGTCGGAAGGAGAAATAATAAATGACTCCCGCCTTCCGAGCAGGCGACTGGTCGCCATTGTGTGAACGTTCTGGAAGCCATCTGACCGCCCTCGCCGTCCACCAACGGCCATAGAAGAGTTTGCAAAGGTGGAGAGAGGAGGCTGAGCCAAAGCAGACTGAGACGCTTGTTTCACGAAGCTTCGATTGACGGGATATTGGACACCTCAGGCCGGAGACAAGAGCCAGCAAGACGTGAGGTAATGAGTCTCGAAAGAACCACGTCTAGAAGCGGCCCCTTCGGTTCGAAGACGCAATTCCAGCTCCTGCCAGTCTGGAAAGGAAGCCCTGGGCTTTGCTTCCTCGCTTCTCGTTATTTTTGCAGGGAGGGAGGGTTTGGTCGGTTGAGCCAGCAGCTGGTGTAGAGAAAGACCATTTCTATCATGGCGGGATTCTCCTCTGCCTCAAGCACAGGAACTCAGGGCTGAACGGGGAGAACTTTCCAACCACGCAGGGAGGGGCGCTCGCTGAGGTACTTGAAGCAAAGCAACTCCGTGCACTCCCACCCCCCAAAATGAGTCTAACTTCGTGTCCAACACGACTCGTAATTGATTAATCCTGAAGGTCGTAAATTTCTGCTGAGGATTTTGCAGCCACCATTGGGTCCCTGGAGCTGGGAGAGCTCTGGCTAAAGCTGCATCTCCACCTAGTGGTGGAAGGAGACACCGCCCACAAAACTGAAAGATGGCGTTTTCATCCTAGAAGTTCTTACTTCCTTTCCACCCCTAACCATTTTCCTTCTCTTCAACCTTAAAAGCCGACATTATTAGATTGCCAAAGAGCTGAAAGATATTCCTCCCACTCTGTTCCTCCAGTTTATGCGGTGCTCACAGACCAAGTTGAGTAGCTAAGGATCATCTTTGAGGACTCCCAGCATCTTACTACTTGGGAAATGACTCAAAAGCTAGAGGAGCAACAGAACTTTCTCCGTAGATGTCTCTCAGCCTGTCAGAAAGAATCCCATCTGATGGCCCCTCACCTTTCAGATTAACGCAGGGGCCTCCTGATCCAAGGCCCAACCCCAGGCCTTCCTAGAGAAGCAATCAAAACTCACCTGCTGTGATGCTTCGCTCCTGGTCCTCTGCTTTCCCATTAGAAGCCAATGTCCATGCCGAACACAGAAACAGTTGAGCCGTGCTAATGTAGCTCGGGTTTATATGATTTGAATAATCAATAAACAATTAAGATCGCTTGGCTCCTTAATACCAAAAGGACCTTTGAATGCGGTCACAGTTAAAAAGGAAATTGTTTGTTTTGCTTTTAATTTGATTTGCAAGATGACAGACGACCTGCTCGTTGAAGAGGTTATTTTAGCCAATTACAAAGATTGTGCCGTGGGTGCCTTCTCACCCCCGTCTTCCGTCGCTGCCATCACCCCTACACTGCAGAGATGTGAGAACTGGGCCTTTTTGTCTTTAATATCTCCAGAAAAATTAAAGCAAACCAAGAGAGGTTCTGCTCGCTAATCCCTGTAATTAAACACTGCTTGTAGGAGGGTATGTTTCCCTGATGGAAGCTGTTGCCACTGTATTGGACCCAAAAAATGTTAAATAGTACTACTCGACAATGTTGAATTTTTAGTACCTATTAATTAACACCCATTAAGTTATAAAGAAGACAAAAAGAAATAAATGTATTAATTGTCAGTTCACTTTTACGCTAGCCTATCTTTTTCTTAAACTGACTTTTCTGGCATGTGATTTTTTAAGTTGCAGGAAAATTCCATATGTGGAGAAATACATGGGAAAATCAGAAAAAGGGGTGTTTGTAGCATTTTTAATTTTCACAAGGGACAAAATTCATTAGATCAGATTTTTACATCCACCAGCCATGATTACCTGTGTTAACATTAGCAAAGACTCAGTCTTTTTCCTTATACCCTTCCAGTGGTTTCCATGAAACAGCCCTGGCCACCGGAGGGGGACCCCACTTATTTTGATGGTTAATAAATTCTCAATATTATGGCTTTGGACTCAAAAAAGAACCATACTTTTATTGGTTTTTTTTTTTTTGCCAGGTTTGTCTGCTTTTATGTGGACACAATCAACACAATTTAATTCCCAAGTATTTTAATTTCCCCAGACTTCAGCATAAGTGAAAAGTGCTCAGAGCATGAACCATAGAAAGTAAGATCACATTGAGCTTCCTGTTGTAAGCATGAGTCCAGAACGAAGGCTCCAAGAAGCAGACCTAGTCTCAAAACAATCTGTCACACCAAGGGAGAGTGATTTAAGCACAGAAAAAGTCTTGCAGCTGTGTTGGCTACGTCTAACCGTGAGTTCCAAGAGTTCGCCATAGCTGTGCTATAGCACAGATTCTGCCCAATTTCAGTCTTTCCTGGGCTGTATGTGAATGTCAAGGTCTCTCCAGGATGGACCAGGACAGTCTCATGATATGGTGGCATGAGAAAGCTTCTACTAGTTCCTTCAGAAGAATGGACACACACACACACACACACACACACACACACACACACACACACACACACTAGCTTTCAGTCGCTCAGCCTAATATTCAGTGACTCCCTAAATTAATCCACTTGTGAACCTTGTGTTTTTAAATCATTAAGGACTGTAAGTGTAGTTCTGCAGATTATTTGTAAACTCGGCTGTGTAGGATGGCTTCAGGACTCTCAGCATCACCACCCCACCATGCCTTTTGATAAAAAGGGGAGCAGGTGTGAAAGTTCTACAGCAATCAAACCAGCCCGTTTTCCAACACTGTTATTAGTAAGGCAAAGGCTTTGCTAATAATGTTTAAGTCTCCAGAGTTAATTACTTGATGATAAAAGGCTTTCCAGTTAAGCTAACTATACCAAGCCCCGAGACAACAGTCACACTAGCTGCACTGTTTTCACAAGGAGCCACTGTTAA